>JASFAX010002280.1:15000-17500 GCA_030737875.1 Allium sativum
CCACATTTCAGCATGGTTCTAGCTAGATTTGGCCAGTTTTCGGAAAAACTGGTGAAATCCAACCAAAACCAAACTTTTCCGAGATATCGCCCACGTTTCAGCATGGTTTCTTCCTGATCAGTCCCGTTTTCGAGAAAATAGGAAAATCTCGCGGAAACCAAAGATTCCCGTAATCGCCCATGTTTCTGCTTGATACGTCCAGTTTTCGAAAAAACTGGGAAATCTTGCCAGAACCGAACTTTCCCATGAGCGGCCACGTTTCACCAGGGTTTCCGCTTGATACGTCCTATTTTCGAAAAAACCGGAAAAATCCAGCCAAAACCAAGCTTTCCTGTAATTGCCCACATTTCAGCATGGTTCTAGCTAGATTTGGCCAGTTTTCGGAAAAACAGGTGAAATCCAACCAAAACCAAACTTTTCCGAGATCGCAACAAAAATAATTTTAAAAATATTTTTAAAAAATTTGGGGAGGGCACTTCCATCGAAAACATTTTCAAAAAATTTTTTTTTTAAATTTTTTTTTTTTAAATATTTAAAAATTAATATTTTTAAATATTTAAAAAAAAAAAAAAATTTCTCCGAAAAATCCACACAAAAAAAATTTGTTGATCGACCAATGTTTCAGCTTGCGTTTTGCCTGATCCATTTTGGTCGATCCTTCCCCTTCCTCCTCCTCCTCACCCTCCCCCCCCAATATAGGAATATATGGAATTTAGCCTAATATGACCCCGGTAGTCCAAAGTGTCTCTGCTACGTAGGTAAATCCGACCACATTTTTTTTTGTGGTTTTACCATGTAGTCACTGGGTTTTTGAGTGATCCGCATGTGTTTTCCGAATCTGGCACTTTGCCAAGTGCCAAATCTGGTACTTTGGCAAATCTGGTACTTTGCCAAATCCAAGGCGTGCCAAGCCCGATGCGCACACGTGAAAATTCAATGTTTCACCGTGTTTTTCAGCCTGGTACTTTGGCAAACCTGGTACTTTGCCAAGTGCCAAATCTGGTACTTTGCCAAATCCAAGCTGTGCCAAGCCCGATGCGCACACGTGAAAATCTAACGTTTCACCGTGTTTTTCACCATTTTTTGAGTGCCAAATCTGGTACTTTGGCAAATGTGGTACTTTGCCAAATCCAAGGCGTGCGGAGCCCGATTAGCACACGCGAAAATTCGATGTTTCACCGTGTTTTTTAGCCTGGTACTTTGGCAAACCTGGTACTTTGCCAAATGGCAAATCTGGTACTTTGCCAAATCCAAGGCGTGCCAAGCCCGATTAGCACACGTGAAAATTCAATGTTTCACCGTGTTTTTCAGCTTGCTACTTTGGCAAACCTGGTACTTTGCCAAGTGCCAAATCTGGTACTTTGCCAAATCCAAGGCGTGCGGAGCCCGATTAGCACACGTGAAAAATCAATGTTTCACCGTGTTTTTAAGCCCTTTTTGAGTGCCAAAATCTGGTACTTTGGCAAATCTGGTACTTTGGCAAATCTGGTACTTTGCCAAATCCAAGGCGTGCCAAGCCCGATGCGCACACGTGAAAATTCAATGTTTCACCGTGTTTTTCAGCCTGGTACTTTGGCAAACCTGGTACTTTGCCAAGTGCCAAATCTGGTACTTTGCCAAGTGCCAAATCGTGCGGAGCCCGATTAGCACACGTGAAAATTCAATGTTTCACCGTGTTTTTCAGCCTGGTACTTTGGCAAACCTGGTACTTTGCCAAGTGCCAAATCTGGTACTTTGCCAAATCCAAGGCGTGCGGAGCCCGATTAGCACACGTGAAAATTCAATGTTTCACCGTGTTTTTAAGCCCTTTTTGAGTGCCAAATCTGGTACTTTGCAAAGTGCCAAATCTGGTACTTTGCCAAACCTGGTACTTTGCCAAAACAAAGCCGTGCCGAGCCCGATGCGCACACGTGAAAATCCAATGTTTTACCATGTTTTTCAGTCTTTTTTGAGTGCCAAAATCTGGTACTTTGGCAAATTTGGTACTTTGCCAAATCCAAGGCGTGCCGAGCCCGATTAGCACACGCGAAAATTCGATGTTTCACCGTGTTTTTCAGCCTGGTACTTTGGCAAACCTGGTACTTTGCCAAGTGCCAAATCTGGTACTTTGCCAAATCCAAGGCGTGCCAAGCCCGATGAGCACACGTAAAAATTCAATGTTTCACCATGTTTTTAAGCCTTTTTTGAGTGCCAAATCTGGTACTTTGCAAAGTGTCGAATCTGGTACTTTGCCAAACCTGGTACTTTGCCAAAACCAAGCCGTGCCGAGCCCGATGCGCACACGTGAAAATCCAATGTTTCACCGTGTTTTTCACTATTTTTTGAGTGCCAAATCTGGTACTTTGGCAAATTTGGTACTTTGCCAAATCCAAGGCGTGCCGAGCCCGATTAGCACACGCGAAAATTCGATGTTTCACCGTGTTTTTCAGCCTGGTACTTTGGCAAGCCTGGTACTTTGCCAAGTGCCAAATCTGGTACTTTGCCAAATCCAAGGCGTGCC
>JASFAX010002280.1:37500-40000 GCA_030737875.1 Allium sativum
CCTCCTCACCCTCCCCCCCCAATATAGGAATATATGGAATTTAGCCTAATATGACCCCGGTAGTCCAAAGTGTCTCTGCTACGTAGGTAAATCCGACCACATTTTTTTTTGTGGTTTTACCATGTAGTCACTGGGTTTTTGAGTGATCCGCATGTGTTTTCCGAATCTGGCACTTTGCCAAGTGCCAAATCTGGTACTTTGGCAAATCTGGTACTTTGCCAAATCCAAGGCGTGCCAAGCCCGATGCGCACACGTGAAAATTCAATGTTTCACCGTGTTTTTCAGCCTGGTACTTTGGCAAACCTGGTACTTTGCCAAGTGCCAAATCTGGTACTTTGCCAAATCCAAGCTGTGCCAAGCCCGATGCGCACACGTGAAAATCTAACGTTTCACCGTGTTTTTCACCATTTTTTGAGTGCCAAATCTGGTACTTTGGCAAATGTGGTACTTTGCCAAATCCAAGGCGTGCGGAGCCCGATTAGCACACGCGAAAATTCGATGTTTCACCGTGTTTTTTAGCCTGGTACTTTGGCAAACCTGGTACTTTGCCAAATGGCAAATCTGGTACTTTGCCAAATCCAAGGCGTGCCAAGCCCGATTAGCACACGTGAAAATTCAATGTTTCACCGTGTTTTTCAGCTTGCTACTTTGGCAAACCTGGTACTTTGCCAAGTGCCAAATCTGGTACTTTGCCAAATCCAAGGCGTGCGGAGCCCGATTAGCACACGTGAAAAATCAATGTTTCACCGTGTTTTTAAGCCCTTTTTGAGTGCCAAAATCTGGTACTTTGGCAAATCTGGTACTTTGGCAAATCTGGTACTTTGCCAAATCCAAGGCGTGCCAAGCCCGATGCGCACACGTGAAAATTCAATGTTTCACCGTGTTTTTCAGCCTGGTACTTTGGCAAACCTGGTACTTTGCCAAGTGCCAAATCTGGTACTTTGCCAAGTGCCAAATCGTGCGGAGCCCGATTAGCACACGTGAAAATTCAATGTTTCACCGTGTTTTTCAGCCTGGTACTTTGGCAAACCTGGTACTTTGCCAAGTGCCAAATCTGGTACTTTGCCAAATCCAAGGCGTGCGGAGCCCGATTAGCACACGTGAAAATTCAATGTTTCACCGTGTTTTTAAGCCCTTTTTGAGTGCCAAATCTGGTACTTTGCAAAGTGCCAAATCTGGTACTTTGCCAAACCTGGTACTTTGCCAAAACCAAGCCGTGCCGAGCCCGATGCGCACACGTGAAAATCCAATGTTTTACCATGTTTTTCAGTCTTTTTTGAGTGCCAAAATCTGGTACTTTGGCAAATTTGGTACTTTGCCAAATCCAAGGCGTGCCGAGCCCGATTAGCACACGCGAAAATTCGATGTTTCACCGTGTTTTTCAGCCTGGTACTTTGGCAAACCTGGTACTTTGCCAAGTGCCAAATCTGGTACTTTGCCAAATCCAAGGCGTGCCAAGCCCGATGAGCACACGTAAAAATTCAATGTTTCACCATGTTTTTAAGCCTTTTTTGAGTGCCAAATCTGGTACTTTGCAAAGTGTCGAATCTGGTACTTTGCCAAACCTGGTACTTTGCCAAAACCAAGCCGTGCCGAGCCCGATGCGCACACGTGAAAATCCAATGTTTCACCGTGTTTTTCACTATTTTTTGAGTGCCAAATCTGGTACTTTGGCAAATTTGGTACTTTGCCAAATCCAAGGCGTGCCGAGCCCGATTAGCACACGCGAAAATTCGATGTTTCACCGTGTTTTTCAGCCTGGTACTTTGGCAAGCCTGGTACTTTGCCAAGTGCCAAATCTGGTACTTTGCCAAATCCAAGGCGTGCCAAGCCCGATGAGCACACGTAAAAATTCAATGTTTCACCATGTTTTTAAGCCTTTTTTGAGTGCCAAATCTGGTACTTTGCAAAGTGCCGAATCTGGTACTTTGCCAAACCTGGTACTTTGCCAAAACCAAGCCGTGCCGAGCCCGATGCGCACACGTGAAAATCCATTGTTTCACCGTGTTTTTCACTATTTTTTGAGTGCCAAATCTGGTACTTTGACAAATCCAAGGCGTGCCAAGCCCGATGCGCACACGTCGAAATCCAATGTTTCACCGTGTTTTTCAGCCTTGTACTTTGTCAAACCTGGTACTTTGTCAAGTGCTAAATCTGGTAATTCGCCAAATCCAAGTCGTGCCAAGCCCGATGAGCACACGTGAAAATCCAATGTTTCACCGTGTTTTCAAGCCTTTTTTGAGTGCCAAACCTGGTACTTTGCCAAATCTTGTACTTCGGTAAATCTGGTAATTTGCCAAATCCAAGACGTGCCAAGCCCGATGCGCACACGTGAACACCATTAACTCGAACACCTTCTTTACCAGAAAGCTGGTCAACCGATCGCGTTGTAGCGCCTCGGCGCGGAGGTTTCGTAAATTTCACGGGTAAATGTTTGAAATTCCATAGGCTTAGATTTCAGTGTCAGCGCACGTTACAGCTTGCTTTTCGCCTGGTCCGC
>JASFAX010000237.1:7500-10000 GCA_030737875.1 Allium sativum
ACGGCTTCGTTTTGGCAAAGTACCAGGTTTGGCAAAGTACCAGATTCGGCACTTTGCAAAGTACCGGATTTGGCACTCAAAAAAGGCTTAAAAACATGGTGAAACATTGAATTTTTACGTGTGCTCATCGGGCTTGGCACGCCTTGGATTTGGCAAAGTACCAGATCTGGCACTTGGCAAAGTACCAGGTTTGCCAAAGTACCAGGCTGAAAAATACGGTGAAACATCGAATTTTCGCGTGTGCTAATCGGGCTCGGCACGCCTTGGATTTGGCAAAGTACCAAATTTGCCAAAGTACCAAATTTGCCAAAGTACCAGATTTTGGCACTCAAAAAAGACTGAAAAACATGGTAAAACATTGGATTTTCACGTGTGCGCATCGGGCTCGGCACGGCTTGGTTTTGGCAAAGTACCAGGTTTGGCAAAGTACCAGATTTGGCACTTTGCAAAGTACCAGATTTGGCACTCAAAAAGGGCTTAAAAACACGGTGAAACATCGAATTTTCACGTGTGCTAATCGGGCTCCGCACGCCTTGGATTTGGCAAAGTACCAGATTTGGCACTTGGCAAAGTACCAGGTTTGGCAAAGTACCAGGCTGAAAAACACGGTGAAACATTGAATTTTCACGTGTGCTAATCGGGCTCCGCACGCCTTGGATTTGGCAAAGTACCAGATTTGGCACTTGGCAAAGTACCAGGTTTGCCAAAGTACCAGGCTGAAAAACACGGTGAAACATTGAATTTTCACGTGTGCTAATCGGGCTCCGCACGCCTTGCATTTGGCAAAGTACCAGATTTGCCAAAGTACCAGATTTGGCACTCAAAAAATGGTGAAAAACACGGTGAAACACTGGATTTTCACGTGTGCGCATCGAGCTTGGCACAGCTTGGATTTGGCAAAGTACCAGATTTGGCACTTGGCAAAGTACCAGGTTTGCCAAAGTACCAGGCTGAAAAACACGGTGAAACATTGAATTTTCACGTGTGCTAATCGGGCTCCGCACGCCTTGCATTTGGCAAAGTACCAGATTTGGCACTTGGCAAAGTACCAGGTTGGCCAAAGTACCAGGCTGAAAAACACGGTGAAACATCGAATTTTCGCGTGTGCTAATCGGGCTCCGCACGCCTTGGATTTGGCAAAGTACCACATTTGCCAAAGTACCAGATTTGGCACTCAAAAAATGGTGAAAAACACGGTGAAACGTTAGATTTTCACGTGTGCTAATCGGGCTTGGCACAGCTTGGATTTGGCAAAGTATCAGATTTGGCACTTGGCAAAGTACCAGGTTTGCCAAAGTACCAGGCTGAAAAACACGGTGAAACATTGAATTTTCACGTGTGCTAATCGGGCTCCGCACGCCTTGGATTTGGCAAAGTACCAGATTTGACAAAGTACCAGATTTGGCACTTGGCAAAGTGCCAGATTCGGAAAACACATGCGGATCACTCAAAACCACAGTGACTACATGGCAAAATCACAAAAAAAAATGTGGTCGGATTTACCTACGTAGCAGAGACACTTTGGACTACCGGGGTCATATTAGGCTAAATTCCATATATTCCTATATTGGGGGGGGAGGGGTGAGGAGGAGGAAGGGGAAGGATTGACCAAAATGGATCAGGCAAAACGCAAGCTGAAACGTTGGTTGATCAACAAAATTTTTTTGTGTGGATTTTTCGGAGAAATTTTTTTTTTTTTTTAAATATTTAAAAATATTAATTTTTAAATATTTTAAAAAAAAAAAATTTAAAAAAAAATTTTTTGAAAATGTTTTCGATGGAAGTGCCCTCCCCAAATTTTTTAAAAATATTTTTAAAAATATTTTTGTTGCGATCTCGGAAAAGTATGGTTTTGGTTGGATTTCACCAGTTTTTCCGAAAACTGGCCAAATCTTGCTAGAACCATGCTGAAATGTGGGCAATTACAGGAAAGCTTGGTTTTGGCTGGATTTTTCCGGTTTTTTCGAAAATAGGACGTATCAAGCAGAAACCCTGGTGAAACGTGGCCGCTCATGGGAAAGTTCGGTTCTGGCGAGATTTCCCAGTTTTTTTGAAAACTGGACGTATCAAGCAGAAACATGGGCGATTACGGGAATCTTTGGTTTCCGCGAGATTTTCCTATTTTCTCGAAAACGGGACTGATCAGGAAGAAACCATGCTGAAACGTGGGCGATATCTCGGAAAAGTTTGGTTTTGGTTGGATTTCACCAGTTTTTCCGAAAACTGGCCAAATCTAGCTAGAACCATGCTGAAATGTGGGCAATTACAGGAAAGCTTGGTTTTAGTTGGATTTTTCCGGTTTTTTCGAAAATAGGACGTATCAAGCAGAAACCCTGGTGAAACGTGGCCGCTCATGGGAAAGTTCGGTTCTGGCGAGATTTCCCAGTTTTTTCGAAAACTGGACGTATCAAGCAGAAACGTGGGCGATTACGAGAATCTTTGGTTTCGGCGAGATTTTCCTATTTTCTCGAAAACGGGACTGATCAGGAAGAAACCATGC
>JASFAX010000237.1:17500-20000 GCA_030737875.1 Allium sativum
TTGGAAGAGCGGACCAGGCGAAAAGCAAGCTGTAACGTGCGCTGACACTGAAATCTAAGCCTATGGAATTTCAAGCATTTACCCGTGAAATTTACGAAACCTCCGCAGCGAAGCCTCAAACGCGATCGGTTGACCAGCTTTCTGGTAAAGGTGTTCGAGTTAATGGTGTTCACGTGTGCGCATCGGGCTTGGCACGTCTTGGATTTGGCAAATTACCAGATTTACCGAAGTAGAAGATTTGGCAAAGTACCAGGTTTGGCACTCAAAAAAGGCTTGAAAACACGGTGAAACATTGGATTTTCACGTGTGCTCATCGGGCTTGGCACGACTTGGATTTGGCGAATTACCAGATTTAGCACTTGACAAAGTACCAGGTTTGCCAAAGTACCAGGCTGAAAAACACGGTGAAACACTGGATATCGACGTGTGCACATCGGGCTTGGCACGCCTTGGATTTGGCAAAGTACCAGATTTGGCACTCAAAAAATAGTGAAAAACAAGGTGAAACATTGGATTTTCACGTGTGCGCATCGGGCTCGGCACGGCTTCGTTTTGGCAAAGTACCAGGTTTGGCAAAGTACCAGATTCGGCACTTTGCAAAGTACCGGATTTGGCACTCAAAAAAGGCTTAAAAACATGGTGAAACATTGAATTTTTACGTGTGCTCATCGGGCTTGGCACGCCTTGGATTTGGCAAAGTACCAGATCTGGCACTTGGCAAAGTACCAGGTTTGCCAAAGTACCAGGCTGAAAAATACGGTGAAACATCGAATTTTCGCGTGTGCTAATCGGGCTCGGCACGCCTTGGATTTGGCAAAGTACCAAATTTGCCAAAGTACCAGATTTTGGCACTCAAAAAAGACTGAAAAACACGGTGAAACACTTGATATCGACGTGTGCGCATCGGGCTTGGCACGCCTTGGATTTGGCAAAGTACCAGATTTGGCACTCAAAAAATAGTGAAAAACAAGGTGAAACATTGGATTTTCACGTGTGCGCATCGGGCTCGGCACGGCTTCGTTTTGGCAAAGTACCAGGTTTGGCAAAGTACCAGATTCGGCACTTTGCAAAGTACCGGATTTGGCACTCAAAAAAGGCTTAAAAACATGGTGAAACATTGAATTTTTACGTGTGCTCATCGGGCTTGGCACGCCTTGGATTTGGCAAAGTACCAGATCTGGCACTTGGCAAAGTACCAGGTTTGCCAAAGTACCAGGCTGAAAAATACGGTGAAACATCGAATTTTCGCGTGTGCTAATCGGGCTCGGCACGCCTTGGATTTGGCAAAGTACCAAATTTGCCAAAGTACCAAATTTGCCAAAGTACCAGATTTTGGCACTCAAAAAAGACTGAAAAACATGGTAAAACATTGGATTTTCACGTGTGCGCATCGGGCTCGGCACGGCTTGGTTTTGGCAAAGTACCAGGTTTGGCAAAGTACCAGATTTGGCACTTTGCAAAGTACCAGATTTGGCACTCAAAAAGGGCTTAAAAACACGGTGAAACATCGAATTTTCACGTGTGCTAATCGGGCTCCGCACGCCTTGGATTTGGCAAAGTACCAGATTTGGCACTTGGCAAAGTACCAGGTTTGGCAAAGTACCAGGCTGAAAAACACGGTGAAACATTGAATTTTCACGTGTGCTAATCGGGCTCCGCACGCCTTGGATTTGGCAAAGTACCAGATTTGGCACTTGGCAAAGTACCAGGTTTGCCAAAGTACCAGGCTGAAAAACACGGTGAAACATTGAATTTTCACGTGTGCTAATCGGGCTCCGCACGCCTTGCATTTGGCAAAGTACCAGATTTGCCAAAGTACCAGATTTGGCACTCAAAAAATGGTGAAAAACACGGTGAAACACTGGATTTTCACGTGTGCGCATCGAGCTTGGCACAGCTTGGATTTGGCAAAGTACCAGATTTGGCACTTGGCAAAGTACCAGGTTTGCCAAAGTACCAGGCTGAAAAACACGGTGAAACATTGAATTTTCACGTGTGCTAATCGGGCTCCGCACGCCTTGCATTTGGCAAAGTACCAGATTTGGCACTTGGCAAAGTACCAGGTTGGCCAAAGTACCAGGCTGAAAAACACGGTGAAACATCGAATTTTCGCGTGTGCTAATCGGGCTCCGCACGCCTTGGATTTGGCAAAGTACCACATTTGCCAAAGTACCAGATTTGGCACTCAAAAAATGGTGAAAAACACGGTGAAACGTTAGATTTTCACGTGTGCTAATCGGGCTTGGCACAGCTTGGATTTGGCAAAGTATCAGATTTGGCACTTGGCAAAGTACCAGGTTTGCCAAAGTACCAGGCTGAAAAACACGGTGAAACATTGAATTTTCACGTGTGCTAATCGGGCTCCGCACGCCTTGGATTTGGCAAAGTACCAGATTTGACAAAGTACCAGATTTGGCACTTGGCAAAGTGCCAGATTCGGAAAACACATGCGGATCACTCAAAACCACAGTGACTACATGGCAAAATGACAAAAAAAAAT
>JASFAX010000237.1:40000-42500 GCA_030737875.1 Allium sativum
CAAAAAATAGTGAAAAACAAGGTGAAACATTGGATTTTCACGTGTGCGCATCGGGCTCGGCACGGCTTCGTTTTGGCAAAGTACCAGGTTTGGCAAAGTACCAGATTCGGCACTTTGCAAAGTACCGGATTTGGCACTCAAAAAAGGCTTAAAAACATGGTGAAACATTGAATTTTTACGTGTGCTCATCGGGCTTGGCACGCCTTGGATTTGGCAAAGTACCAGATCTGGCACTTGGCAAAGTACCAGGTTTGCCAAAGTACCAGGCTGAAAAATACGGTGAAACATCGAATTTTCGCGTGTGCTAATCGGGCTCGGCACGCCTTGGATTTGGCAAAGTACCAAATTTGCCAAAGTACCAGATTTTGGCACTCAAAAAAGACTGAAAAACACGGTGAAACACTTGATATCGACGTGTGCGCATCGGGCTTGGCACGCCTTGGATTTGGCAAAGTACCAGATTTGGCACTCAAAAAATAGTGAAAAACAAGGTGAAACATTGGATTTTCACGTGTGCGCATCGGGCTCGGCACGGCTTCGTTTTGGCAAAGTACCAGGTTTGGCAAAGTACCAGATTCGGCACTTTGCAAAGTACCGGATTTGGCACTCAAAAAAGGCTTAAAAACATGGTGAAACATTGAATTTTTACGTGTGCTCATCGGGCTTGGCACGCCTTGGATTTGGCAAAGTACCAGATCTGGCACTTGGCAAAGTACCAGGTTTGCCAAAGTACCAGGCTGAAAAATACGGTGAAACATCGAATTTTCGCGTGTGCTAATCGGGCTCGGCACGCCTTGGATTTGGCAAAGTACCAAATTTGCCAAAGTACCAAATTTGCCAAAGTACCAGATTTTGGCACTCAAAAAAGACTGAAAAACATGGTAAAACATTGGATTTTCACGTGTGCGCATCGGGCTCGGCACGGCTTGGTTTTGGCAAAGTACCAGGTTTGGCAAAGTACCAGATTTGGCACTTTGCAAAGTACCAGATTTGGCACTCAAAAAGGGCTTAAAAACACGGTGAAACATCGAATTTTCACGTGTGCTAATCGGGCTCCGCACGCCTTGGATTTGGCAAAGTACCAGATTTGGCACTTGGCAAAGTACCAGGTTTGGCAAAGTACCAGGCTGAAAAACACGGTGAAACATTGAATTTTCACGTGTGCTAATCGGGCTCCGCACGCCTTGGATTTGGCAAGTACCAGATTTGGCACTTGGCAAAGTACCAGGTTTGCCAAAGTACCAGGCTGAAAAACACGGTGAAACATTGAATTTTCACGTGTGCTAATCGGGCTCCGCACGCCTTGCATTTGGCAAAGTACCAGATTTGCCAAAGTACCAGATTTGGCACTCAAAAAATGGTGAAAAACACGGTGAAACACTGGATTTTCACGTGTGCGCATCGAGCTTGGCACAGCTTGGATTTGGCAAAGTACCAGATTTGGCACTTGGCAAAGTACCAGGTTTGCCAAAGTACCAGGCTGAAAAACACGGTGAAACATTGAATTTTCACGTGTGCTAATCGGGCTCCGCACGCCTTGCATTTGGCAAAGTACCAGATTTGGCACTTGGCAAAGTACCAGGTTGGCCAAAGTACCAGGCTGAAAAACACGGTGAAACATCGAATTTTCGCGTGTGCTAATCGGGCTCCGCACGCCTTGGATTTGGCAAAGTACCACATTTGCCAAAGTACCAGATTTGGCACTCAAAAAATGGTGAAAAACACGGTGAAACGTTAGATTTTCACGTGTGCTAATCGGGCTTGGCACAGCTTGGATTTGGCAAAGTATCAGATTTGGCACTTGGCAAAGTACCAGGTTTGCCAAAGTACCAGGCTGAAAAACACGGTGAAACATTGAATTTTCACGTGTGCTAATCGGGCTCCGCACGCCTTGGATTTGGCAAAGTACCAGATTTGACAAAGTACCAGATTTGGCACTTGGCAAAGTGCCAGATTCGGAAAACACATGCGGATCACTCAAAACCACAGTGACTACATGGCAAAATCACAAAAAAAAATGTGGTCGGATTTACCTACGTAGCAGAGACACTTTGGACTACCGGGGTCATATTAGGCTAAATTCCATATATTCCTATATTGGGGGGGGAGGGTGAGGAGGAGGAAGGGGAAGGATTGACCAAAATGGATCAGGCAAAACGCAAGCTGAAACGTTGGTTGATCAACAAAATTTTTTTGTGTGGATTTTTCGGAGAAATTTTTTTTTTTTTTTAAATATTTAAAAATATTAATTTTTAAATATTTTAAAAAAAAAAAATTTAAAAAAAAATTTTTTGAAAATGTTTTCGATGGAAGTGCCCTCCCCAAATTTTTTAAAAATATTTTTAAAAATATTTTTGTTGCGATCTCGGAAAAGTATGGTTTTGGTTGGATTTCACCAGTTTTTACCGAAAACTGGCCAAATCTTGCTAGAACCATGCTGAAATGTGGGCAATTACAGGAAAGCTTGGTTTTGGCTGGATTTTTCCGGTTTTTTCGAAAA
>JASFAX010000237.1:62500-65000 GCA_030737875.1 Allium sativum
GAAAAACAAGGTGAAACATTGGATTTTCACGTGTGCGCATCGGGCTCGGCACGGCTTCGTTTTGGCAAAGTACCAGGTTTGGCAAAGTACCAGATTCGGCACTTTGCAAAGTACCGGATTTGGCACTCAAAAAAGGCTTAAAAACATGGTGAAACATTGAATTTTTACGTGTGCTCATCGGGCTTGGCACGCCTTGGATTTGGCAAAGTACCAGATCTGGCACTTGGCAAAGTACCAGGTTTGCCAAAGTACCAGGCTGAAAAATACGGTGAAACATCGAATTTTCGCGTGTGCTAATCGGGCTCGGCACGCCTTGGATTTGGCAAAGTACCAAATTTGCCAAAGTACCAAATTTGCCAAAGTACCAGATTTTGGCACTCAAAAAAGACTGAAAAACATGGTAAAACATTGGATTTTCACGTGTGCGCATCGGGCTCGGCACGGCTTGGTTTTGGCAAAGTACCAGGTTTGGCAAAGTACCAGATTTGGCACTTTGCAAAGTACCAGATTTGGCACTCAAAAAGGGCTTAAAAACACGGTGAAACATCGAATTTTCACGTGTGCTAATCGGGCTCCGCACGCCTTGGATTTGGCAAAGTACCAGATTTGGCACTTGGCAAAGTACCAGGTTTGGCAAAGTACCAGGCTGAAAAACACGGTGAAACATTGAATTTTCACGTGTGCTAATCGGGCTCCGCACGCCTTGGATTTGGCAAAGTACCAGATTTGGCACTTGGCAAAGTACCAGGTTTGCCAAAGTACCAGGCTGAAAAACACGGTGAAACATTGAATTTTCACGTGTGCTAATCGGGCTCCGCACGCCTTGCATTTGGCAAAGTACCAGATTTGCCAAAGTACCAGATTTGGCACTCAAAAAATGGTGAAAAACACGGTGAAACACTGGATTTTCACGTGTGCGCATCGAGCTTGGCACAGCTTGGATTTGGCAAAGTACCAGATTTGGCACTTGGCAAAGTACCAGGTTTGCCAAAGTACCAGGCTGAAAAACACGGTGAAACATTGAATTTTCACGTGTGCTAATCGGGCTCCGCACGCCTTGCATTTGGCAAAGTACCAGATTTGGCACTTGGCAAAGTACCAGGTTGGCCAAAGTACCAGGCTGAAAAACACGGTGAAACATCGAATTTTCGCGTGTGCTAATCGGGCTCCGCACGCCTTGGATTTGGCAAAGTACCACATTTGCCAAAGTACCAGATTTGGCACTCAAAAAATGGTGAAAAACACGGTGAAACGTTAGATTTTCACGTGTGCTAATCGGGCTTGGCACAGCTTGGATTTGGCAAAGTATCAGATTTGGCACTTGGCAAAGTACCAGGTTTGCCAAAGTACCAGGCTGAAAAACACGGTGAAACATTGAATTTTCACGTGTGCTAATCGGGCTCCGCACGCCTTGGATTTGGCAAAGTACCAGATTTGACAAAGTACCAGATTTGGCACTTGGCAAAGTGCCAGATTCGGAAAACACATGCGGATCACTCAAAACCACAGTGACTACATGGCAAAATCACAAAAAAAAATGTGGTCGGATTTACCTACGTAGCAGAGACACTTTGGACTACCGGGGTCATATTAGGCTAAATTCCATATATTCCTATATTGGGGGGGGAGGGTGAGGAGGAGGAAGGGGAAGGATTGACCAAAATGGATCAGGCAAAACGCAAGCTGAAACGTTGGTTGATCAACAAAATTTTTTTGTGTGGATTTTTCGGAGAAATTTTTTTTTTTTTTTAAATATTTAAAAATATTAATTTTTAAATATTTTAAAAAAAAAAAATTTAAAAAAAAATTTTTTGAAAATGTTTTCGATGGAAGTGCCCTCCCCAAATTTTTTAAAAATATTTTTAAAAATATTTTTGTTGCGATCTCGGAAAAGTATGGTTTTGGTTGGATTTCACCAGTTTTTCCGAAAACTGGCCAAATCTTGCTAGAACCATGCTGAAATGTGGGCAATTACAGGAAAGCTTGGTTTTGGCTGGATTTTTCCGGTTTTTTCGAAAATAGGACGTATCAAGCAGAAACCCTGGTGAAACGTGGCCGCTCATGGGAAAGTTCGGTTCTGGCGAGATTTCCCAGTTTTTTTGAAAACTGGACGTATCAAGCAGAAACATGGGCGATTACGGGAATCTTTGGTTTCCGCGAGATTTTCCTATTTTCTCGAAAACGGGACTGATCAGGAAGAAACCATGCTGAAACGTGGGCGATATCTCGGAAAAGTTTGGTTTTGGTTGGATTTCACCAGTTTTTCCGAAAACTGGCCAAATCTAGCTAGAACCATGCTGAAATGTGGGCAATTACAGGAAAGCTTGGTTTTAGTTGGATTTTTCCGGTTTTTTCGAAAATAGGACGTATCAAGCAGAAACCCTGGTGAAACGTGGCCGCTCATGGGAAAGTTCGGTTCTGGCGAGATTTCCCAGTTTTTTCGAAAACTGGACGTATCAAGCAGAAACGTGGGCGATTACGAGAATCTTTGGTTTCGGCG
>JASFAX010000237.1:72500-77094 GCA_030737875.1 Allium sativum
ATATAATTCCGTGGACTTATACGAAAAGCCCATTGTGCCTGGATTTTATATTGGAAGAGCGGACCAGGCGAAAAGCAAGCTGTAACGTGCGCTGACACTGAAATCTAAGCCTATGGAATTTCAAGCATTTACCCGTGAAATTTACGAAACCTCCGCAGCGAAGCCTCAAACGCGATCGGTTGACCAGCTTTCTGGTAAAGGTGTTCGAGTTAATGGTGTTCACGTGTGCGCATCGGGCTTGGCACGTCTTGGATTTGGCAAATTACCAGATTTACCGAAGTAGAAGATTTGGCAAAGTACCAGGTTTGGCACTCAAAAAAGGCTTGAAAACACGGTGAAACATTGGATTTTCACGTGTGCTCATCGGGCTTGGCACGACTTGGATTTGGCGAATTACCAGATTTAGCACTTGACAAAGTACCAGGTTTGCCAAAGTACCAGGCTGAAAAACACGGTGAAACACTGGATATCGACGTGTGCACATCGGGCTTGGCACGCCTTGGATTTGGCAAAGTACCAGATTTGGCACTCAAAAAATAGTGAAAAACAAGGTGAAACATTGGATTTTCACGTGTGCGCATCGGGCTCGGCACGGCTTCGTTTTGGCAAAGTACCAGGTTTGGCAAAGTACCAGATTCGGCACTTTGCAAAGTACCGGATTTGGCACTCAAAAAAGGCTTAAAAACATGGTGAAACATTGAATTTTTACGTGTGCTCATCGGGCTTGGCACGCCTTGGATTTGGCAAAGTACCAGATCTGGCACTTGGCAAAGTACCAGGTTTGCCAAAGTACCAGGCTGAAAAATACGGTGAAACATCGAATTTTCGCGTGTGCTAATCGGGCTCGGCACGCCTTGGATTTGGCAAAGTACCAAATTTGCCAAAGTACCAGATTTTGGCACTCAAAAAAGACTGAAAAACACGGTGAAACACTTGATATCGACGTGTGCGCATCGGGCTTGGCACGCCTTGGATTTGGCAAAGTACCAGATTTGGCACTCAAAAAATAGTGAAAAACAAGGTGAAACATTGGATTTTCACGTGTGCGCATCGGGCTCGGCACGGCTTCGTTTTGGCAAAGTACCAGGTTTGGCAAAGTACCAGATTCGGCACTTTGCAAAGTACCGGATTTGGCACTCAAAAAAGGCTTAAAAACATGGTGAAACATTGAATTTTTACGTGTGCTCATCGGGCTTGGCACGCCTTGGATTTGGCAAAGTACCAGATCTGGCACTTGGCAAAGTACCAGGTTTGCCAAAGTACCAGGCTGAAAAATACGGTGAAACATCGAATTTTCGCGTGTGCTAATCGGGCTCGGCACGCCTTGGATTTGGCAAAGTACCAAATTTGCCAAAGTACCAAATTTGCCAAAGTACCAGATTTTGGCACTCAAAAAAGACTGAAAAACATGGTAAAACATTGGATTTTCACGTGTGCGCATCGGGCTCGGCACGGCTTGGTTTTGGCAAAGTACCAGGTTTGGCAAAGTACCAGATTTGGCACTTTGCAAAGTACCAGATTTGGCACTCAAAAAGGGCTTAAAAACACGGTGAAACATCGAATTTTCACGTGTGCTAATCGGGCTCCGCACGCCTTGGATTTGGCAAAGTACCAGATTTGGCACTTGGCAAAGTACCAGGTTTGGCAAAGTACCAGGCTGAAAAACACGGTGAAACATTGAATTTTCACGTGTGCTAATCGGGCTCCGCACGCCTTGGATTTGGCAAAGTACCAGATTTGGCACTTGGCAAAGTACCAGGTTTGCCAAAGTACCAGGCTGAAAAACACGGTGAAACATTGAATTTTCACGTGTGCTAATCGGGCTCCGCACGCCTTGCATTTGGCAAAGTACCAGATTTGCCAAAGTACCAGATTTGGCACTCAAAAAATGGTGAAAAACACGGTGAAACACTGGATTTTCACGTGTGCGCATCGAGCTTGGCACAGCTTGGATTTGGCAAAGTACCAGATTTGGCACTTGGCAAAGTACCAGGTTTGCCAAAGTACCAGGCTGAAAAACACGGTGAAACATTGAATTTTCACGTGTGCTAATCGGGCTCCGCACGCCTTGCATTTGGCAAAGTACCAGATTTGGCACTTGGCAAAGTACCAGGTTGGCCAAAGTACCAGGCTGAAAAACACGGTGAAACATCGAATTTTCGCGTGTGCTAATCGGGCTCCGCACGCCTTGGATTTGGCAAAGTACCACATTTGCCAAAGTACCAGATTTGGCACTCAAAAAATGGTGAAAAACACGGTGAAACGTTAGATTTTCACGTGTGCTAATCGGGCTTGGCACAGCTTGGATTTGGCAAAGTATCAGATTTGGCACTTGGCAAAGTACCAGGTTTGCCAAAGTACCAGGCTGAAAAACACGGTGAAACATTGAATTTTCACGTGTGCTAATCGGGCTCCGCACGCCTTGGATTTGGCAAAGTACCAGATTTGACAAAGTACCAGATTTGGCACTTGGCAAAGTGCCAGATTCGGAAAACACATGCGGATCACTCAAAACCACAGTGACTACATGGCAAAATCACAAAAAAAAATGTGGTCGGATTTACCTACGTAGCAGAGACACTTTGGACTACCGGGGTCATATTAGGCTAAATTCCATATATTCCTATATTGGGGGGGGAGGGTGAGGAGGAGGAAGGGGAAGGATTGACCAAAATGGATCAGGCAAAACGCAAGCTGAAACGTTGGTTGATCAACAAAATTTTTTTGTGTGGATTTTTCGGAGAAATTTTTTTTTTTTTTTAAATATTTAAAAATATTAATTTTTAAATATTTTAAAAAAAAAAAATTTAAAAAAAAATTTTTTGAAAATGTTTTCGATGGAAGTGCCCTCCCCAAATTTTTTAAAAATATTTTTAAAAATATTTTTGTTGCGATCTCGGAAAAGTATGGTTTTGGTTGGATTTCACCAGTTTTTCCGAAAACTGGCCAAATCTTGCTAGAACCATGCTGAAATGTGGGCAATTACAGGAAAGCTTGGTTTTGGCTGGATTTTTCCGGTTTTTTCGAAAATAGGACGTATCAAGCAGAAACCCTGGTGAAACGTGGCCGCTCATGGGAAAGTTCGGTTCTGGCGAGATTTCCCAGTTTTTTTGAAAACTGGACGTATCAAGCAGAAACATGGGCGATTACGGGAATCTTTGGTTTCCGCGAGATTTTCCTATTTTCTCGAAAACGGGACTGATCAGGAAGAAACCATGCTGAAACGTGGGCGATATCTCGGAAAAGTTTGGTTTTGGTTGGATTTCACCAGTTTTTCCGAAAACTGGCCAAATCTAGCTAGAACCATGCTGAAATGTGGGCAATTACAGGAAAGCTTGGTTTTAGTTGGATTTTTCCGGTTTTTTCGAAAATAGGACGTATCAAGCAGAAACCCTGGTGAAACGTGGCCGCTCATGGGAAAGTTCGGTTCTGGCGAGATTTCCCAGTTTTTTCGAAAACTGGACGTATCAAGCAGAAACGTGGGCGATTACGAGAATCTTTGGTTTCGGCGAGATTTTCCTATTTTCTCGAAAACGGGACTGATCAGGAAGAAACCATGCTGAAACGTGGGCGATTACAGGAAAGTTTGATTTTCGCTAGATTTCACCGATATTTTCGAAAATTGGGCGGATCAGGCAGAAACAGTGCTGAAACGTGAGCGCTTGCAGGAAAGTTTGGTTCTGGCAAGATTTCCCAGTTTTATTGAAAACTGGACGTATTAAGCAGAAACCATGCTGAAACATGGGCGATCACGGGAAAGTTTTGTGTTTGCAATATTTTACCGATTTTTTGAAAATTGGATGGATCAGGCGGAAATCAAGCTGTGCACCGATCGGAACAAAATTTGTTGCGTGGATTTTTTGGCAAATTGGTACACCTCGGATTTTTGCCGGTTATTTAACGATTCGAAAGGATCGTGTGAGAACCAAGTTGAACGTGGATCGATCAAGGAAAATGGGTTGCTTGGTTTTTCGGATGAGAAAGGTTTTTCGTGCTTAGCGGATCATCCTGTTTATTTTTCTTGGACCTTTTCTACTAGTTGATTTATTTCAACTTAGTGGGGATGGCTGAGAATTTGAATGGGTTGTGGTCGCAAGGCATGTGAGTGGTTATCGGTGTATTTACTCGTTGGGCTCCCTGCTTTGTTGCAGCCAACCAACGAAAAAGCACCATTATCGTACTTTTTGTTTGAAACATAACGTGCGAGCCCCTTTTGCCTTCTAATGATATCGAAATGGAATTTGTTGGTTTTACCTATGTTGATGTTCTTCACCATGCCATGTGGCGATGGGGAGGATGACCAATGAGGCCACCTTCTACGATGATAATCAGCGATGTTGGAAAGCGCTTAAGATTATTGGTTGTTGAGTGGTTTCAAAGTTTTATGGATGTGGTGCATCGATTTGGCTTTCAAGGACAGGTGCCTTGTTTGTATTAAATGTATTTCGATTTTGTCCCCTCTTTGTGAAAAGACATCGTACAATTGTGTCGTCATCTCTTATATTAAGAGTATGCTCGTCATGTTGTCGGTGACTTAAAGGACTTTCTACCTGGTTGATCCTGCCAGTAGTCATATGCTTGTCTCAAAGATTAA
>JASFAX010002281.1:0-46580 GCA_030737875.1 Allium sativum
GTTTGAATACGACAACATAGTTTGCGAGACTTTAAGTAATATTCATGCATTATGTCACAACGGAAATAAGAAGTAAACAGCTAATGGTTGATTCATATTTGCTTTAATCTCGAGCTCTCATTAATTGACCAAGGTCGTATGGTGGCCGGGGAGAAGTCAAGTTGCTATAATCTAGGAAAGGATCCACAGGTCCAAATCATGGAATGCAGTGGTTCAACTAGTACCTAACCCTGGGCATCAAAGTATGTTGACCTAACCCTTGTTCGGTGGAAATCAGTCTTCCTCAGTGCTGTTGACATCAAATAGTCATTGCAAATGTTAGCCAAGTTCTTCACGAGGTGAACCTCAGAATATATTTCATTCATCACATCATACGATTGAAGTGTAGCTTCGGGATGTTGGGTTCCTTAGTTGCTTTCTAGTATCCCATTATTGACAATCATGGCCATTCAGATCATATGAATCATATTCGGATTAGTGCTCGGACTATTCCATATAACCTTCATTCGATGCTCCGCTGATTGGACAAGTTTAAGTCACATAAATAAGGTGGTCACTAGTCGTTAGGGAACAACATCAGTTGTGTCAGTGAAATTTATACACCATCGGAGCTGTGGAAGAGGAAGCTGCTAGGAGACAATCGTTGTCTCATATACTCTTGTTGATAACAAGTTGAATCTGATCGATAGCTCCTCGCATTGGCTTACTGTTGTAAGTAGGTGTCATGGCTCTGGGAAGAATCCCAGTCGTTGCCATCTACTGGGATATTCACAGACTATCCATTTAATCTTCATTGACAATCTTTGATAACTTCTGTTGGCTAAAATGTCCACCGAGCCGAAGGCGAGCCGTACTCCGAGCCGAAGGCGAGGTCGTCAGCGGGTCCGGGCGCAGCGCCGGTGGGGGTCCATGAAGCCTTTTCTGAAATGATCTGGAAAATGTATTTTTTTCCCAAAAACAGCCGAACCGGGTCGGATCGGAATTTGCCTTCAAGTTGCATTGGATCGGACTCGTTCCTCTAAGCCAGATCGGGGCATCATCATCTAGTCAGTTCGGATCTTCCCCTGTTGTTCGGGTCGGGGTCACTCTTCAGGGTCGGATCGTGATGTCATTAGTGGCTGCGGGTCGGAAATTGCTTGTGCGATCCGATGCACTTCAGGCGGATCGAATCCTTGGTCATCTGACCAGAACCGGTGCTGCCATTCCAAAATCTAGCGTTCCAGTGTGTGACTCCATGGGGTCAGGTCGGACCCGAACCGGTCCAAATGTGACGATCCGAACCGGAGCTGTGCGATCTATATCGTCTCGATTTGAGCCCCTTCTCACCTGCATCCGATCCAGAGACTTCTTCGAAGTGGGAACATGCTGTCGCTACAAGATAGCGTGGGGGTGACTTCACATATGATGATCTCCACGCTTATAAAATCAATATAAGATGTAGAATTCGCAGGATTTCCTCATCGAATTTGGTGATCCAATAGTAGAATGAAGAACCCATATATGCTGAGAATCTTCATTTCTCAGTGAAAACACCAAAATGTTAGACCAACAAATGGCACTAACACCCAATTGTATAGAATTTGTATAGGATAATCGAGAAGAATAATATAAAAGCATAGAAAATCAATCAACACACAAGATTTATAGTGGTTCGGCGTTAATGAGCCTACATCCACTTCATGATTCCTCAATTTATTCAGAAATTACAATTACAATGAATATAGACATTCAATCACTCGAATACAATGAATAATTCTCTCTGAATTCATTGATTTTTATTGAAGAGGAAGGTGGTTCTCCACTGTTGGCAGCCATGGCCGAAATACATAGGGTTTCCATAGGGCCAAAGTCCCCTTAATTTGCTGTATTATGATGTATTTATAGGCTGGAATTGGTGAGCGGTTAGGGGTACACTTGGCAGCATCTGGAAGGCTTCGGAGTTGGTTATAAGAGAGTGGAGAATGTGGGGAGATGGGGAGATGGTAGCTCCTCTTTTGCAGGCTAGAAAATAGGCCACACTATGGAGCAGTAGGCAATGGGCGGATCGGATAGGGGGGCACTCCGATCCAATCCGAATGGGGGATCCGATCCGATCCAAATGGGGGGATCCGATCCGGCGACATCTGCATGTATAATTCAAGTTTTCCAACCTTCTATCACACAATCCAAGTGATCTCCAATCGATGTAAGTTCATACTTAAGTCCTTGGCTTTGGGTAGCATGTTCATAAAGCAGGCTAACAAAATTATTTAATTATTTGATGCTTATACAGTGGTAAATTGCACTCTGGATGTGAATTAATTGTTTAGTAGTTGTTTATCACTATTTTTGAATAAATGCGATGTATGGAACCCAAATAAATAAAATTATATGGTAATTGATTGAGTCTAATTCCAATTCAGAAATAGCGAATATTTTAAAATAATATTCAGTAAAGAATCGAAATATGATTTTGATGTCCGATTTTGGATGGACACAAAAATATTGAAAAATATGAAGTCAGCTTAAGTATAGAAGCGCTATTTTAACTCGAATGAATTGTATATTGAGAATTCATTCTTATAACGAATATCAAAAGGAAATGGATTTCAAAATCAAAAATTTTGAAAATATTTTCATTTTAATATTATAATGATATTGAACATTCAATTTTGATTTAAAATTGAAAATGAAGTTGAAACCATTTTAAAATGAATTTATAAACGATTTATAAAATACTTTTTAAATGGAAATCGACGATATTATATATATATATATATATATATATTTAATGACCTGAATAGAATGCGCCGCGCAGCGGCCATTCGCGAATTTCAACCATTAACTTCAAATTGATGTAACAGGAGATCCGACCGTCGGATTTTCCTAAAACTAGAACTGTTAAGTTCGTATCGAAAAGCACCTTCCAATGATAATAAGAGATTTTAAATCTAATGGCTAGATTTTAAGATATTTCCAAATCAATTTTGAAAAAGATCGCTATGGATGCAGTTCGGTGGCCATTATTGAAAACCGACTGTAAGGGCCTTAATAAAATTAATAAAAATATGGAAAAATCATGTAAAATCATAATGAATGATTTGGAAAGATTTTGGATGAATAATTCCAAGTTTTAAAAGATAAAAGATATTTTTATCTAGATGAACTAGCGATTAACTAGAATATTAATCCAATGATTTTTAAATTAATAAATTAGGTTTGAATGGTTTTTGATATAACCAGAATTTTCCAACAAATAAATTGGAATGATTTAAATGGAAATAATCTTCGGAATATTTCGATATTCGATTCCATGATTATACGGATATTGTTGAGGAATTTGGAAGATACACATATCGTTATTCCCAATACGATATCCGCTAGTTTTAGAATTTGATAATTGAATATAAGCCGGAATTATTTTTATTTAGAGCCTTGTATTTAATATCAAATTGGATTTTGAGTTTGTCATGAATGATGTCTTTAATAACACTGTTATTAAACCAAGTTGAGAAAAGAATAAATCTTTTAACCAAGATTTGATGAAGTTTTCCAATTAATAAATATAATTGGAATTAAATGAAAGTTGATATTGGGTTTATTGTGAACAATGTTTTAAATAACATCAGTTCTTTAACCCAATTAACAATGAAGATATGATTTGGATTTTATAAATCTTTTATTTAAGATTTAATAGAATTTTTCCAAAGTAAAGTTTTCCAATTTAATATGTTAAATTGGAATTAAATGGAATTTGATTTGGTAATAATCGAGATGAGCTTCTGTAAAGGAAGACTGTTACTATATATGGAATTTGAAAGGCTTTGCCATTATTCCATTTATATTATTAGTCTGATATGCAAATTTATATCAATTATATATTGAATTGTTTTCCGTTAAAGTTCCATTTTAATGGAAGAGGATTTCTGGTTTATCATGAATAATGTCTTAAACGACATTGATTCTTTAACCCAAGTAAAGACAGGATTTATTTCCTAAAATCCGAATAATCATTAAGTAATGATTTTTGAGATTAAAACCTCACTAGAGTTTTAATGGATCTTTAAGTAGATTAAAATGAGAATGGGATAATTAAATTTATCGAATTCATGAAATGATCGAGAATGGAGTGCCCCCAGTTTTACTCCAGATGATAGTCAAATCTTTAATTAGATTTGAATGAGAAATGGTAATTAAATTTACCGATAACACCGTGGGTGTTAGACATGAAGTACTACCAGTCTTGCTCCATGGGATGAATAGGCTGGGACTAGGATAATAAAATAAATGATCATTTCGGTAAGATTCGCTAATCCCTACTAGTTGATAAACCTTAATTTGGTTTAGAATTGTTAAGGATAAATAGAATCTTTTGAAATTGATATCCAAGGGAAGATTAAAGAAATAGTTTAAATGAACTTATCTTTGATAAAATTTTGGGAACCTTTCCCCTAAGATGTGAATATTTGAATAAAAGAATATTCTGAATTGGAATGAGGCATATGATGTGTTTTTATAGCACTAGATTGTTGATTATAAAATATGCGAGTTATTCGGAAAGACCGGGTTTATCCCATTCTGAATAACTGATACGACGACTAAAAGTTGACGATGAAGACGGTGGTTGAAGATCGGAAATCTCCACATCGTTTGGATGATTACTGATGCCTTGATTGGGCTGTACACCCAAGACAAGGTAATAAGTGGTGATCATCCAGACTTACTTGGAGATCGACTGGATATACGAGGATCTCTCTCCTGTATTGGACATTTGGGACGAGGAATAAGGTGCCTCCGGTTTCGTTCTGACCCAGAACGGACTTGTAAATGGATGTGTGTCTGACATTGGATTTCATTTTGTGTTGATTGATTTCTATTAAATATATATCTGTTTCGTGGCGGAGAATTTATTCACTTGCTTAACACCTTTCTCTAAGATGTATGAGCTTAGAGGTTATATATTGATAGACATCAGTCGGATGGCGTGAATTGTCAGTATGGCATGTAAAGATGCAAATGATTAAGGATTATTGCTGAAAAGCAGAGCCTTGTGGATGATGATCAAAGCATGGCTTTAAATAGCGCAGCTTTGTGTAGCGTTAATTCGCAAGCTTCACACCCTGGTATGAACTAGAAACGGGATGAGGGTCTGCAGGTAGGGCATGCGTTTCTTTCTAGCTAGGAGTCATGTCATGGTATGGAGCATAGACATTTTACTTATGTGGATGTTAGAAAGCGAGGTACCTTGGATTTGAGTCCCTAGTGGCTCTTGATATTGGTCGACATACTGACCAGATTTTATGCCCTATAGGGAAGGGAAACATATTGTTCAGGATTTGCCAATCCACTAAAGTAAGTGTGGACCGGCCCTGCCAGATCTCAGGTGCAGTTGCAGCTGAATCCTGAGACATGGGTGGCTAGATTGTCTCGGAAGGAGAGAACCCTTGCCTTGGTTCATGATGGAATCCAATTTCCAATACGCGACTTTTTGGTTTGAGTTGTAAACCTATATGGCGACATAGTGGGATGGGGCGCTCATGCCGTCTATGATTGATACATTTATATTTGAAGTTGTTTTTGACACTATGCACTTATAGTAACATCAAAATGATTTATTTTAAAACGTACCATGCATGTTTGGCTATTATAAGGTAAAACTCTATCCACCGTCTTGCGTTGCATTGTGTGATGGGACCTGATTCTTATAATAGCTCTGTTTTTCCAAAAAACATTGCGCTGTTTGTTTTTATGCACTGGTATTCATGGGGGATAAACCCGTTCAGTGTTATACGGCATGGTCCTGTGATTTACCTAATTTAAAATCAATTTTAATAACTGTTTTAAGTTATCACACCGGTCCCATGACTGACTCGGAGTTTATTGTTTCTACCTAAACTCTGGGTGCCCATATTTCCACACGGGCAGCTAGTAGTTTTGGTTTTGCAGATTTCTATTTAACAGGATACTGGATTTCAACTGGAGCTATATTCGAAAAGCTTTGTATCCGTGTATTCCTTTCAGTTGTGTTAGTTGATGTATTTTCTACTATACACTGTATTTATACATTTTAAATTTATGTATTTTAATCTCTGATATTTTCCGTTGTGTATATTATTTATTCTTACTCTGATATATTCTTGTACTCTGATGTAATATTGTTGTAATAGCAATGAAATGTTCTAATGTTTGTGTTCTGATGTGTCGTGTTCTGAAAGCAATCCGGGCTCCTCCGTCTCTTCGGGGATCGGGAAGTTTGGGTCGTTTCATTTTGGTATCAGAGCTTTGGTTTACAAAGCTCGAAAACAAGACACATTAGAATAGAACGAAAGAATTCATCAGAGATAGGATTAGTAACATCCTATAAGAATGACTCGTTAAAGATAGGATCAGTAGTATCCTAGAATGAGTTGGAATGAGCAATTCATTTTAATTAATTTTCTTCAAATTATAATAATCAAAGATGTTTGAGACTTCGTTAGCACTGCCCTTCTGAAATTTGACCGCTGCTTAATCCAAAGTTTCCATATGCTAGTTACGTGCAAAATTCTGGAAATAGTGATTTTGAATGGATATTATTATTCATGGAAATTTAGCATAGTAAAATAGCAAATTTCCTATAAATTATTTAAAAGAAAAGTCCAATGGCGATGGATAAAAGACGTGCTACAAGGCCGGAGAAAAACTGGGTACGAAATGTGTGAATTTAAGGTAATCGGTTGATTTCAGGAGGGTGTGTTGAAATTTCGTGACTGACATACATAAGGGTTTATTCCCTGTCAACAATTTCGGGTCTCATAGAATTTCTGTACAAAAATAGATGTCAGTTCTTCCTCTATTCTTTATGCTAATGAATCAAACGACATAGCGGAAGCAGAGATGTTAATGCGGAGGGATGGACAAAGGTGGTTCCATAGAAGCATAAAAGGTTGTGCGAAGAGGGCAGATCTGGTCAGACTAAGACTGTTAAAGGTGATTTGGGCAAATCATATCGTGGCATTGGCTATGATGACTGTAGTTTGCGATGGTTAGCATCGGTTTAAAAAGTGGCTAGCTCTAGCCGACGTAAACCATCGCTCAACATGACTCTAAACCATAAACCAAAGAACAATATTTTCACAACTCCCAAAGCATCTTTTCGTTTAAATGCACTAAAAAAACGCTATTTGTCGTCGAGCGTTGGTAACGCCACTCAACCATCGTCGTCGCCCTCATTTTGGTCACCCTCAACATTATTTTCCTCCTCTTCAATTTTATGTATAATAATTTAAACACTTATTGTGGAAATCAATTGATTGTGGGTTCAAAGTTGATAATTAATTAGTATTAGATGCTGATACTAGTTTGTTAGTTGATTTGCGGGTATAATGAAAACTATAATTTAGGAAAATGAATTGATTATGAATTTGAAGTTGATGATTATTGTGTATTAGTCGATGATAATAGTGTGTTAATTGACTTGGGGATGTCAGTTAGTAGTTTGACTATTTAATTTGTAATTAAAAACAAATGTTGATTTAAAATTCAAAAATTAATTTATAATTATTGATAGATATAATTATGACAAGTTTACTCGAATGTTTGTTAGTTTACGTGATAATTAGTGTACAATCATTGATTAGTATGGTACTAGATTGGTACAATTAAACATAAGTAATTTTTTTAAATTAATTACTGTGCATTAGTTATAAGTGTTAGTGGACATACCGGACGAGATCAGATTAGAAATGAGGATATTCGGGAAAAATTTGGAGTTGCACCTATTGAAGAGAAGTTAATCCAATACCGCTTCAGATGGTTTGGACATATCCAACATAGACCACACGATGCACCTATGCGCGTTGGAATTATAGGCCGCGCCGAAGGCCCAAAGAGAGGTAGAGGTCGACCTAAAGTGACATGGGATGAGATTATAAAGAGGGATTTAAGTAATTGGAGTATATATGAGGAGCTGGTAGTGGATAGGAGTGCATGGAAGTTGGGAATCCATGTACCAGAACCTTAGGGTTTTTTTAAACTTTATTTCACTTTTGTTGAACCTTTTTACTTTTTATTACTATTTTAGGGGTGGCAATTAGATCCGACCCGATGGACCCGAACCCAACCCGGCGGGTCTCGGTTCTAGGCAGATCGGGATTTGTCGGGTTTGAACTATACATTTCAAAAATCTGGACCCGACCCGAGCTTCGGGTCGGGTCGGTTCGGGTCCGATTGAATAATAACACTAAAAATACATATATTTCAATGTTTTTAGGTCGGGCCTTTCGGGTCGGGTTTGATCAAGACCCGATCCGAGACCCATCGGGTTCGGTTCGGGTCGGTTTGGTTCGGGTTCTCGGTTCTAATTGCCAGCCCTATACTATTTTAGACTTTATTTCAATTTTATTGAACCTTTTTACTTTTTAATTTATTATTTTTATTTTAAAAAAAACTTTCTCAGACGACTTTTTATTTGTTTAGTTGTTTTAAACCCTTATATATATTATTATCATTATTATTTCTTTTATTTTATTTTTATTTTGGGTTCCATACCTAGCCAACCCCAACTTGTTTGGGATATATGGCTTTGTTGTTGTTTGTTTGTTATTGATTTTTAAAATATCTTTCCAATTTTCTAGTTTAGTTAAAAAAAATGTTAAGAGATACTATACTAAAATCGATTTTTAAAAGGGTTAAGAAGAACCTCAAAAAAGTATACACTTAAACGACAAAAAGCTTTGTTATTCGTATGGGGAGTGTAAATGGCGACTAGGTTTTTATTTTACTTTTCTTTTTCACGCATCTCATCTCTCTTCAAATCGAGTCTTTCACTTCTTCTGCTTCCAAAATCTCTTCACAACCTAGTTTTCGTTATGTGTGCATGCCCATCATTAACCACTCCGTCACTTTTTCTCCAAAGCTTTTCCATGGATTCAAATCTGAGCATCGACGCACTATCCTCTTCCTCCTGATCAGATCTAGGCTTTCCCTTTTATGGTACCAAATCTGAAGCCTCCTCCTCCTTGCAATTGATTTCAGGCAACTACTTTTTATGTTATTCAACTGGTCGATTTGCAAGGTCTGGAAGAGTGTCACCGACGTGGAGTTATCACGGTGTGCAGTAATTCCTTTTGGTATTTTGATTTCGCATCTCAACATTGTCTAGGATGGGTCACTGTGCTTTCTGGTCTTCAATGTTTCACTTTGGTTTTACGTCTTATTGGTAGTATTCTAGCCTCAATTTTGTGTAAATGGATTTTTAATCTTGGTTCTGGTGTTTGGTTGCCTTTTTGTTGTTGGTGCTCAGATCCTCACCTACAATGTTATCACTTTGTCCTTAACTGTTATTTAGTCATGCTTGGGTGAGTATAACTTTGAAAATGGCAATAAATGTGACGCTTTAAGCGTTAATCTTTGTTGTTTTTTGTGGTTCGCCTGCCTGTGTAACGCTGATTTCAATTAAGTGATGTTCATGTGAAATGCAAGTATTCGGTTTTCTTGTCAAATCTGAGCTTGTTGCGTGCTGGTCTACTGAGTGTCATTTGAAGGCAGTGATACAGGTGAAACCTTGTGCTCTCAACGTTGCTATGTTTTTTTGGTGATAATCTTTACCTCCTTCAAGCTTTGCTTTTTCCCTGGATTTCGGCCACAAAGTCAAATATCATGTAATGTCGTATCTGAAAACTGTTGTTTTATTGTGTAGTGCTCTAGAAGTAAGCTGTTGGCTACTGTTTTGGTCCTTTACTGGATGGTCCTTACTGTGGTCATGTCATGAAAATCTTGTATACCATTGGCTCTTAAAGCATACGGTCCTGTACAGTATTTATTTGTATACAAATGTAATGTATTCATATGTAATTAAAATGGAACTCTTCTTCGTAATTTTTTTACAAAGCATGTAACTCCCTGTGTGGGGCGTTATAGTAGTCTAGGAAAGTGTCTAGCTCCTAATCTATAATCTAGATAGGATGATGGTGGACGGTCCACCTTAAAAACTGAATTAGCCGACTGCTAACTACAATCACATGTGCTATATTGTAATTTTATTATTAGTCATAATAAAAAAGTGTTACGAAACACTGTAAAAACCGGTTGGCTATGCCAAAAAGAAGAAGTGATTATAAAAACAACAAATATTATATTGAGACCAGTTGTTTAAACGTTAAGAAATGATTATAACAACAACAAATATTCTATTAAATCGATTTTTGGAAAAGAAAATCAAGAAATATATATAATAAAAATAAATATTCTACTAAATTGATTTTCCAAAAAGTTAAGAAATGGATATAACAAAAAAAAGTATTCAACTAAAATTGATTTTCCAAAATAAAATAAAAATCTTCTAAGATGTTAAGGACTAAATATAACAAGAACAAGTATTATATTAAAATCAATTTTCTAAAAAGTTAAGAAATGATAAAAGAAAAAATATTCTACTAAAATTATTTTTATAAAAGATTATGAAATAAACATAATACTAATTTGAAAATAAGCGTTGAATGTTATTTTAACAAATACAACGACCACCAATCGAAGCCTTTAATACTAAGAGGCTTTAATTTATCTTAGGAAATACAACAATAAAAATACACCCATTGGATGCAAACGTATGCGTAGAAGTGAAGTGCAGTGAAATGTTGTAAAAAATATACTGAAGCATAGTGTGTGCGTAGCCTTTAGTTCCAAAAGGCTTTACTTTATTTTAGAAAATACAACAAAATAACCTCTCTTGAATGCAAAGTTATACATAGAAGAGAAACGAAGGGTTGCTGAAATAGTTAAATGTGTGGTATGTAAAGCTTTTCGTCCCAAATGGCTTTAATTTATTTTGGAAAATATAACAACAATACACCACTTGGATGCTAATTTATGCGTAGAAGAGAATTGAAGTGAAGTGTTATCGAAATTAGACAGAAATTTAGTATATGAGGTCCTTAGTTGCAAAAGGTTTTAATTTACTTTAGATAGAAGTTAGGTTTTAATAAAATTACTTACGTATATTTTTAAGTTGGGAACAATATTAAATTATTTTCATGACTTTACTTGGATGTATGAAGTCTTAACTGAAATGAAAGTTTCGATGGAAGAATATTTCAACAATGGTATACACGAATTTATTAAATTCACAACATCTAATAATTGAAATAACGAAAAACTTCCTTGCCCTTGTAGTAAGTGCTAATATTTGAAGCATTGAAAACTAGATATAATTAAGGTACATTTGTATAAATCAGGTTTTGTGTCAAATTATTATTTTTGCTATCGTCATGGTGAACTTGTTGCACTTATAGTAAATCATGTAGTGTAAGAGGAAGATTATGTTATGATGAATTCAACAGAAGATGTGATGGAAGATGTAACACCATCAATGTTCCCTACCATTCAAATTGATGATGAAGACAACAATTCGAGGAAGAACCGAATGTAGAAGTGATTTTTTATATGATTTAATGGGCGCTTCTAAGAATTCATTGTGGGATGATTGTAAATATGAAACTTAATTACCAGTAACTGCTGATTATATTGCTATGAAATCAAAATTCAACTTTACAGAAGTTGGATTTAAGTCCGCAGGAGTAGCCAAGCTGTTAAGGACTTTGCGCCATGGTAACAGTGGCGTGAGTTCGAAACGCAGAATGACATGCTAAGAGCTTACCATATATACGCTAAGATCAGCCACTTATGTGATGCTTGCGGATTAGGGTAATTGCACTAGGAAGAGTTTTACGACTTCGGTCGGTTTCAGCGGTATGGCGAAATTAGGGTTTTCCAATTGGGATTCGAAATGATGAGGGTATGGCGGTACGACGAAATAAAGCAAAATTAAAGTTTTTCGAAATGTGATTCTGATGGTATGGCGAAAATACATAGAGTGGATTGATGGAAAAATAAAAATGAACCAAATTTAATTTACAGATCCAAGGATTGGAAGGTGATTAGTTGGATTGTAGCGTGAGAATAATTGACGGTCCATATTTGAATGGAGAGGTTAAAATGGATGGTTGATATTATTCGGACGCAGATTATCATTTTTTGTTGAAAAATAAATTTCTATTTATTAATATTCTATGGCAACAATATTTCATAATGTTGTGTCTTGTCACACTTGTTTAGCTAGAGCAAAACATGATTATGGCTAAGGTGACACCAAAAATACAAAGTTGCAGCAGGAACAAAATTTTATAGTTATTGCAACATTCTTGGTGGTAACACTTTGCAAATTTGTTGCAGAATGCCATCTGTGGCGTGGTGTATATATGAGAAATGTTCCGCTGCGCCTCTAAAGCTACACTTGAATCTTCACCTGAATTCTAACTATTCATTCCGATTTTAATATTCATTCTTTATCTCTCTCTTTCCACTACACTATATTATTTAATACAATCAAAAAAGAGAAATAATGAATATTAAAATTGGAATGAATGGTTAGAATTCATGTGGAGAATTACGTGTAGCCTAAGAGGCGTAGCAAAACACACACACACACACAAATATATATATATATATATATATATATATATATATAAAGGGGCAGATTCAATGGCACCCCAAATAGTGAGCATCTCTTTAGCCTACCACTTTTCCACCACACATTTCCACCCTCTCTCCTCCCCCTCTCCTTCCATTCATTCTCTCACCTCCCACTCACTTTCTTTAATATAAATGAGAGGAGGAAATTAGGGGGCATTTGGGGTGCTACATTTTTTGGGGGCTCCTTGATCCTATCATATATATATATATATATATATATATATATATATATATATATATATATATATATATAGAGAGAGAGAGAGAGAGAGGTAGGTTCAATGGTATCTGAAATTGTGGACACCCCAATAGCCTTCCTATTTTCCACCAAGTGTTTGTTCTTTCTCTCCTTCCACTCATTCTCTCACCTCCCACTAACTTAAATTAATATAAACCAAAGGTGAAAATCAAGGGGCTATTGGGGTACTCCATTTTTTGGAGTGTCACTGAACGCTTGTCATAATATATATATATATATATGTATGTATGTATGTATGTATGTATGTATATATATATGTATGTATGTATATAAGGAGGATTCCGTTAATCTTTTATATTGCACGTGAACTCTCCTCCTTAATCTCCACCACTCATTTCTCCATTCATTCTCTCTCTTCCCATTTCAATATTATTTCTTAGTGGAAAGAGAGAAAATGAGTGTGGAAATGAGTGGTGGAGATTAAGGGGGAGAGTTCACGTGTAATATAAGAGGTGTAGCGGAACCCTCCTTTATATATATACAGACACACAAATGTTGGTTGAATTCCTCCCCACATAAAATTTTAGTTCAATTATTCTCTACTCAGACATCTATTCAAACAGTTAAATTTAAACATCAAATATATTATTCTACGAATGTCGGAACGAGCTTAAATTTTGGATTATATATATATATATATATATATATATATATATATATATATATATATATTGAACGTCGACAAAATCTTTTTGGATTTGGATTAGTGTAGCTCACGGTTGAGTAGGGTACTAAAGGAGTGTTGCAAAACAAAGATGCCCCCAAGCGCTCCACATATATACATATATGTGCACCCACGCACGCACTCTCATACGCACAAATGTTCGTTGTGTCTCTTCCCCACATAAAATAACCTAGTAAACTACACACAAATGTATTCTCCATGCCAAAGTAGTGCAGTAAAATAACCATGTGTGATTTGAATCTTCTAAATGCGGCAAAGAGCAATTCCCACCTTTAAAATATTATCTCCCAACCTTTTGCACATCTTAGCTGACTAGTCGATCTAGCTAAGTCCTCATTTTCTGCAAGTTTACGGCCTATAAATATACATGCATTCAGCCAATACTAAGCGTAATAAATTCAACTGCTTAATTTATTTAAGAAGAAATGGGATCAACCAGTAGTTATTCAGTTCTGCCACTTCTTTTCCTCTTAGCAATGGTTGTAGCTCCATCAGCATATGCTCAAAACTCTCCTCAAGACTTTGTCAACGCCCACAATTTGGTACGTGCGCAGGTTGGTGTAGGATCTGTGTCCTGGGACCAAAACGTGGCAGTGTTGGAATTTGGATATAGAGAGGAGGATAGAGATAAAACGTAGAATAAATGAAAGACTACATTTTTTATTATTTCACTTTTCTTTATTCAACTTGATTACAAATGAGAGAATACAACTCTTTTATAAGATAGCCAAATATCTAGTGTCTTCTTGTTCTAGAGTTTTCTTTTATTCTCTAATTTCTACTTTTCTCAACAAAGCAACTATATAATTCTCCATTTGATAAATCTAAAATTTCTTACCATATATTTTAACTTTCCCTTAATACAATAATTAACTTCATTCCATAGTGTTTCCTATTAAAACCAAATTTATTTGTTTCCTTAAAACCAAGTTTATTTCCATCATCCTCCCTTAAACTTGGTTTTACTACTTCAAACAGATTCCTTGATTCGAAGCACTTTCTCTTCGATTTGTGATGCACTCTCTCATCTCCTTCAAAAATTATCGAAGCACTTTCTCTTCGATTTGTGATGCACTCTCTCATCTCCTTCAAAAATTATCGAAGCACTTTCTCTTCGATTTGTGATGCACTCTCTCATCACCTTCAAATTTTTTTTTTTAATATTGGAGCACTTTCTCTCCCTGGTGCACTTTCTCACCCACAACTCTAAAATAAAATTTCTTCCACGGCCACTTGTGCCATGTTCTCTTTCTCTTCATTTGGTGCATCAACATCTTCTACAATATCATCTTCGATCTTCTTCTCAGTCTTCTTCTTCATCTTTGATCTTCTTCCTCTTAATCTTCCTTCTGATTTTTTTTTTCTTGATCTTCTTCTCACTCTTCTTCTTCCTCTTAATGTTCCTTCTGATTTTTTTTTTTTTTATTTTTTTTTTATTTTTTTGGGCTTTCTAGAGATCTCTCTATCCTCCCTCATTAACCTAGCTCTGATACCATGTTGGAATTTGGATATAGAGAGGAGGATAGAGATAAAACGTAGAATAAATGAAGACTACATTTTTCATTATTTCACTTTTCTTTATTCAACTTGATTACAAATGAGAGAATACAACTCTTTTATAACATAGCCAAGTATCTAGAGTCTTCTTATTCTAGAGTTTTCTTTTATTCTCTTATTTCTACTTTTCTCAACAAAACAACTGTATAATTCTCCATTTGATAAATCTAAAATTTCTTACCATATATTTTAACTTTCCCTTAATACAATAATTAACTTCATTCCATAGTGTTTCCTATTAAAACCAAATTTATTTGTTTCCTTAAAACCAAGTTTATTTCCAACAGGCAGCCTATGCCCAGTCCTACGCGAATCAGAGAGCCAGCGATTGCAAACTTATTCACTTGGGCGGTCCTTATGGTGAAAACATCTTCTGGGGTTCCAGCACGGGCTTCACAGGCGTGGACGCGGTGAATTCGTGGGCATCTGAGAAGCAGTACTATCACTATGACAGTAACACATGTGACCCTGGCAAAGTGGTGGTCACTATACTCAGGTTGTGTGGGCAAATTCAGTTAATATTGGATGTGCACGTGTAGTATGCAACAATAATGGTGGAGTTTTCATCATCTGCAGCTATAATCCTCCAGGAAACTACGTAGGCCAGCGTCCTTACTAGAGTTATCTTGCACAATATACATATGATTATATAATATAATGCAAATAAAACAGAGAGGACTACTGATCAGTCGTAACAACTTGGTGATTTACATGTATGTTGAATAAACTTGTGCAACATGTAGTATGATATATATGGTGATGAAGTTTCTATGCAGCTATCTTATCGCTTTTCGTTTCAATGTTTGGTTACTGAGTTTTCATCATACTGCTTAGGAGAACATAAGACTATGGCTGTTGGTTCTATTAGATCGTTTTGAACTCTAACTTCTAACCAAATATAACCTTAATAGCCGGTAACTTATCTGTTCTGACACATGACATTTCATTCAATTCTGGTGTGTTGAATATACATAGGCAACCACATCCACAAAAGGGTTAAAAGGACACCAGATGAAACCCTATGATTTGATAAACGTTGTCTAACACTGTCTGTCCTGCTCTTTATGATAATAATTACATATTTTACGTTACTAAATTAATTAAACCAATAATTATGAGTGAGTAAGAAATTTACTTATCCTGTATAATAATATAACACATCGATTAGGGAAACTTTATATAAGAACATATGTACAAAAATGAGTGCAGAAACACCAAGAAAATTAGCATGGAACCAAGGACGCATGCATGTATTCATTACTGCCAGTTAAAAAGTATAAAAGGTTTAAACAACCGCTAATTGAAAAGCAAAGAGAGTTATCTGAAAGAGACATGAATTAGAGATCTGTCATTTGGCCTAGTCGTCAGCAAACCGTTTTAATTTTCTTCAAATTTGAATAATCAAAGATGTTTGAGACTTCGTTAGCACTAGCCTTTTGAAATTTGTCTGGTGCTTAATCTAAACTTAGTCCATATGCTAGTTACGTGCAAGATTTTAGTAATAGTGATTTTGAATTGATATACTTTTGTTTGTGGAAACATGTTTAACATGGCAAAATAGATAATTTTCTGCAAATTATTTAAAGGAGAAGCTCCAATTGCAATGAATACATAAATCCACCTAATTTTAAGTTTGAAAAAGATTGCTTAAATATCTTGGAGAGTGATCCATTTTTTTCTGATAAATACCTAATTAATATTATAATATAATCCTCGAGGGAGGCAACTACATAGGCCAGCCGCCAGCGTCCTTACTAGAGTTATTGTCCACAATATACATATTATAGAATATATATAATGCAGATAAAACAGAAAAGAATAATCAGTCGTTACAACTCTGTTATTGGTGACTTACGTCGTACGATATATGCATGGTAATGAAGTTTCTATATGCATATGCAGCTATCTTATTGCTTTTCATTAAGTTTTCATCGTATTGCTTGCGAGAATACACAACTGTGACTGTTAGTTTAATTAGATCCTTTTTAACTCTAACTTCTTACCAGATATAACCTTAGCAGCCTGTAACTTATCGCTTCTGACATATGACATTTCATTCAATTCTGTGTGTCGAATGTACAAAAGGGTGGAAAAAAAGGACCAGATGATCCTATGATTTGATAAATGTTGTCCAAAAGTTTCCATGCAGTTATTAGATCTTTTACGTTACCGAATTAACTAAACCAATAATTACATGAGTCAATAGAAATGAGTCAATAGAAGCGCAAATATATGAGTTAAAGGTTAAAACAATCGCTCATGAATCAAGAAACTACGTAGTACAAAGAGTTATGTGAAAGAGACACGAATCTAGAAACCAGTCATTCGGTCAAGTCGTTCATTTTTTCTTGATGAGCAACTCGTTTTAATTTATTTTCTTCAAATTTGAATAATCAGGGATGTTTGAGACTTCGTTAGCACTGCCCTTCTGAAATTTGACTGGTGCTTAATCCAAAGTTAGTCCATATACTAGTTACGTGCAAAATTCTGGTGATAGTGATTTTGAATGGATACTTTTATTTGTGGAAATTTGATTAACATCACTACAACAAAAAGGTAATTTTAAGACGAAGAACTGTCACTTTTTAATTTTCTGTCCCTATACATGGACCAGATAGAGATAAAAATATTTTGTCTCAAGTAAGATGTAAGAGACCCAACTATTGGTGTCTGATGCGTCTTAATTTATTCGGTTGTTCACCCATTTACTCATCCGTCTCTCTCTCTCTTTCTTTTTTCACGTGCTTCCCATTTGCCGATTGAAACAATGAATAGGAAAGAAATTAAAAAAAAAACCTCAAAAAAATGGTGCTTGTTAATGGAATCAGATGATACAACAGATGGTGTGGAAGAAATAAAAGGTTAGTCTTCTCTGATGTTTACAACTCCATTCGATTTTTGAAATCAGATTTGGTATTCTAGGTTAATTTCCCCCCTTTTTCTTGTGAATCCTTTTGATTCATAATTTCTAATTTACTATTCTAGTCATGCTAACCTACTACAACGAAATTCGGTCTAATTTACAATGGTTATTTTGAATTAATCGGCAGTAATTGATACCTTTTGCTATTATTTTATAATTGAACTGATATGTAATTCGTTTCCATTAAATCATCTTCTGTTTCTTGCGTTTCTGTCATCCCACAAAAATGCCAAACCCTAATCCTACAAGCATCGCTGCTTTCACAGATCTTCGATTTCATTACTAATTCTCAATCATTTGTAGTTGATTATTTTTTGTCATCATGGAATTAGCTGGAGCCTTGGATCCTAAAGTAAAATATGTAAAAGAAGGTTGTTTAAATAGATTATCAATTGTTTGTTCATTTTACCTTTTAGTTAAAAACCTAGGTTTTTACGCATTATGGATGATTCTGGCTTTTGTTTTGAGTATGCTGCTTAATGGTAGACGCGGAAGCATGTATACTGCTTGAAAAGAAGCTTTATTTGTGGCTACAAGATGTGTTGAACTATCAGATTTTGTATAAAATGATCGCAGTTTCGCGCAAAAAAAGTTAGACTAATTCATTAACCTAATACTTCCCAGTTCATTTGATTTTTGGAGAAAATTGATTGTGGGCTAATTTATATTAAAATCTACCATGTTTTCCATGCAGAAGCCAGTAACTATTTTGTTTTAGCATGAAAACTTCTAGCCCAACTTTTGTAACGATACGCTCCGTAATATTACGGCAAAGAAGGCAAATTTGCCCAACAGCTGCTTCTTACGCGCCGATTTATTCAGGCGGTAATTTTTTTTCTCATCCGCGCGTCGAAAAAACACACGCGTGCTGAGAAAAACAAATAGAAATGTTTGTGCTTAGGAACATGGTTACCGTTCTTTGGTGGAAATTGAGAAGACTAGTGGTATTGGGTATGTTTTTTAGTTACACAATCTTTTCCGGTCTTCCGAATCTCATGGGCTAACATAGTTGTGTTCTAGTTGCAGGTTGTAGATGAGGATGTACCGATTGTTGCAGCATATGGGTAAGTTCCGCTATACCATACTACTAAGAGCTTAATACTCTGATTTAGTTGATAGTCTAAATGGTGGCGTTTCGAGAGGAAGTTGAATTGTACAAGGCTTTTGAGCCTGCCATTCATGTGATGATCCTAAAAGCATTATGTGATATATTTGTGTTGCGATAATTTTTTTTAATGATTAATTTATTATTGATCTTTCAACACTTTAAATTATTCCTTTCAGAAATTGTTGTCTATGGTGGTTTCAAGAAATACTCGCCTTTTAGTCATCATCGTTATCGTATTTTCTTCTTCTTCTTTTGCATGAAACTTACTACTTGTAATGGGCTGTCCTTAATGGTTTGTGAGTGTCTTTAAGCATACAACATAAAGCCTATAGTAAAAAATGTTTTGGTTTATGTTTGAAAGCTCTTGCAAACTTTTAGAGTAATGATTACAGAGACTTATCCCTAGCAAGTGTGGGACACAAACATGGATTCATTTCTAAAACATCTTAAAAAATAATAATTACTGCGAAACCATTGTATGGATGTATTGGAGTAATAAAAATATGTAGTACCACATTGGTCCCAAGCATCAACAAACAAAACTAATCTTCATAATAAAAATACAAATTCTTTCTTCCTTTTTTATAGCTCGTTTTGAAAAGCGTGAGTGTAGGATATGGACACATTGGAGAATTTGAGCAACCTACCAAGATTTGACATGATAATTATGTGCCTTACAGCTGTGGATCACATTGGTAAGTTTATCTTATTTAATACGAAGTATGATTTGATGGTTGAGTTTTAATAGTTGTTTTCCATATGCAAATTTATTCTGTTTTTGGATTCTGGTTAGATCTTAATGTGGCTTCTTGTTAAAAATGCTAGAAGATAACAATAAGGAGCTATTACATGTTCACAACAATTCTATGAATATAAATACAATAATGCTATGTGCCTATTAGAATTCATATTTCAATTAGATGAGAGTTTATCAAAAATTTAATATGTTAAAATACTGGTGCATATGCATAATGCATGTTTTATTATAATCTTGAAACATGTTTAAGTTGTATGGAATGTCATTTAGGCATATATATGTAAATCAACCTTTACAAGCCTCAAATGTTTGGACATGTAATTAGTCATCCTGGAGTTCATATTATGTAAATGTGTATATATGTAATATATATATATATCTTCTAATTTTCCATTTTCACTGCAATTCAATAATCATTATTTAGTGCTACAAATTTTACTCACCTTAATTTGTTACTGTCATTTCTTCTTCTTCTTCAATATTTGACATATCTGGTGATTAAAAAAAACATAGGTATTTAAGAACATTAGAAGAAATGTTAATTATCTGTATTCATGAACATGTAGCTGATGCTATACTTTATGAGCATTACAAATGTTCAATTTTCAATAAGCAGCACACATACATCACTTCTTTAAACGTTACGAATATGAGAACCTACAAGTGAACCTTATATTGGATGTCCATACGTCGATACTTGTATATCATTGCTTGAATTAGTTACAGTTAAAAGATAAGCATACCTAATAGAAAACAATGAATGTATTTTCACGTTTCTTCTATTTTTTTATACTATGTTAACAGTTTTATAAGGTATGGTTAGAGCAAAAAGCTTACTAATTGTCTACTGTGTACGGTGATGTTGAATTCTTATTTAATATACTGACATATATTTCAATACAAAGAGCTGAATTAGGTGAGTTGCCATATTTATATTACATGGAATTTTCCCTAATAAACCTTGTCAGACATTAAGTAAACATATTTTACTCATGCATCAGGTGTGATTTTCATCACTAATGCTTTTGAATAAATAACATTTTATTCCAATATAATCAAAAAAATTGTCCATCCAACCAAAACAGTCTAGGACTGTACTCATAATTGTGAAACAATGCAGGAATCTAGATCAATTTGGAAATCACCATGCATCAATGCACCATGGAAACAATCTTAAATCAAAGTGAAGACAACACATGAACTATGTGAGTTTCATCCATGTTAGGTTCTGAAATTTCAAGTATCTCAGACACGCTTTGTTGGAGAAACACTAGCAACATGATTTTCTTTTTTAAAATTTTAGTCTAGATTTATAACGTGTTTTCATTCATAGACTTAAATCTAGAATTGATTTCTATTTCTGTTTGTATAATTTGAGATATGCTCTTGCCATTGGTATATTGTACCATGAATTATGTTTTCTTATCAGTAAATGACAATATGATATGTTTGTATTGTGTGCTAATAAAATCTGATTTTGTGTAGTCTATTTGCATGTCATTATTTTTGTTTTGTTGTACTAATATTGTCTGTGTGATGCAATACTCCTATTAAGCAGTGCTTCCATATTGATATTGCATGTGCGGTGCAATATGTTTTATCATTGTTTATACTGAATATGAAACTATATGTAGCATATTTATTATCCAACTGCTTTATAATAAATGTTGGCTTTGAGACTGATTTGAGATAATTAGCTGTTGTCTTTACTGTTTTTGAGACGAATGCGTATTGTCTCTAGTTTTTTTGGGACCTGGTATTAAAGACAATATTGTTTGTTCCAAGTGGGTCTCAAATACAAATTAGAGACAAAATCTGTTGATTAGATACAAAACTGAGCAGTCTCCGTTTAACTTTATTTTTGTAGTGCATAGAAAACTAGCAAATTTCCTATAAATCGTTTAAAAGAGAAGTTCCAATGGCAATGAATACAAAAATAGATGTTTATTATTCTTCCACTCTTTATGCTCATGAATCAAACAGACATAGCGGAAGCGGAGAGGCTAATGCAGAGGGATGAACAAAAGTGGTTTGGAAGACGCACAAAAGGGTGTGCGAAGAGGGCAAATCTGGTCAGACTGAGATGATCAAAGGTAATCTGGGCTGATCCGATGCCGATGCAAACCATCGCTCAACCTGATACAAACTCGTAAACCAAAGAACTTTTTTTTTTTGAAAGTTAAGCGCAAATTTTATTAATCAACAAAATATTTACAATTTTAAGCTCTAGCATATACAAGCTTATGCAGGGCTTACAAAATGAATAATCTCAAAACATTACTAATACCACTGTAGCAAATTACATGACCCACAAATCAAAAGACTACTGTGGTAAAAGCAAATAACAAATAATAGTAACTTGCCACATAGTTCATTGAAGCTTGATGTATTTGATTAGTTTGCTAGCCTCAGGTCTACATGCTGGAAAACAACATAACATGAAATCTGGGTCGTCACACTTTTCCTTTTCGGGTACCGAATCTGAAGCCTCCTCCTCCTAGCAATTGATTTCAGGCAACTGCTTTTTATGTTATTCAACTGGTCGATTTGCAAGGTCTGGAAGAGTGTCACCGACGTGGAGTTATCACGGTGAGCAGTAATTCCTTTTGATATTTTGATTTCGCATCTCAACATTGTCTGGGATGGGTCATTGTGCTTTCTAGTCTTCAATGTTTCGCCTTGGTTTTACGTCTTGTTGGTGGTATTCTAGCCTCAATTTTGTGTAAATGGATTTTTAATCTTGGTTCTGGTGTTTGGTTTCCTTTTTGTTGTTGGTGCTCAGATCCTCACCTACAATGTTATCACTTTGTCCTTAACTGTTATTTAGTCATGTTGGTGAGTATAACTGTGAAAATGGCAATAAATGTGATGCTTTAAGCATTGATCTTTGCTGTTTTTTGTGGTTCGCCGGCCTGTGTTAGGCTGATTTCAATTAAGTGATGTTCATGTGAAATGCAAGTATTCGGTTTTCTTGTAAAATCCGAGCTTGTTGCGTGCTGGTCTACTGAGTGTCATCCGAAGGCAATGATACAGGTGAAGCCTTGTGCTCTCAACGTTGCTGTGTTTTTTTGGTGATAATCTTTGCCTCCTTCAAGCTTTGCTTTTTCCCTGGATTTCGCCCACAAAGTCAAATATCATGTGATGTCGTACCTGAAAACTGCTGTTTTATTGTGTAGTGCTCTAGAAGTAAGCTGTTGGCTACTGATTTGGTCCTTCACTAGATGGTCCTTACAGTGGTCATGTCATGAAACTCTTGTATACCATTGGCTCTTAAAGCATACGGTCCTGTACAGTATGTATTTGTATACAAATGTAATGTATTCATATGTAATTAAAATGGAACTCTTCTTTGTAATTTTTTACAAAGCATGTTACTCCCTGCGTGGAGCATTATAGTAGTCTAGGAAAGTGTCTAGCTCCTATTCTATAACGTAGATAGGATGACGGTGGACGGTCCACCTGAAAAACCGAATTAGCTGACTGCTAACTACAATCACATGTACTATATTGTAATTTTATTATTAGCCATAATAAAAAAAGTGTTACGAAACACTGTAAAAATAGGTCGGCTATGCCAAAAAGAAGAAGTGAATATAAAAACAACAAATATTATATTGAGACCGGTTGTTTAAACGTTAAGAAATGAATACAACAACAACAAGTATTCTATTAAATCGATTTTTGGAAAAGAAAATCAAGAAATATATATAATAAGAATAAATATTCTACTAAATTGATTTTCCAAAAAGTTAAGAAATGGATATAACAAAAAATAGTATTCAACTAAAATTGATTTTCCAAAAACAAAAAACAAAATCTTCTAAAATGTTAAGGAATAAATATAACAAAAACAAGTATTATATTAAAATCAATTTTCTAAAATGTTAAGAAATGATACAAGAAAAAATATTCTACTAAAATTATTTTTATAAAAGATTATGAAATAAACATAATACTAATTCGAAACTAAGCGTTGAATGTTATTTTAACAAATACAGCAACCACAAAACGAAGCCTTTAATACTAAAAGGCTTTAATTCATCTTAGGAAATACAACAATAAAAATACACCCATTGGATGCAAAAGTATGCGTAGAAGTGAAGTGCAGTGAAATGTTGTCAAAAATATACTGAAGCATGGTGTGCGCGTAGCCTTTAGTTCCAAAAGACTTTACTTTATTTTAGAAAATACAACAAAACTACCTCCCTTGAATGCAAAGTTATATGTAGAAGAGAAATGAAGGGTTGCAGAAGTTGTTAAATGTGTGGTGTGTAAAGCTTTTCGTCCCAAATGGCTTTAATTTATTTTGGAAAATACAACAAAAATACACCACTTGGATGCTAATTTATGCGTAAAAGAGAATTGAAGTGAAGTGTATCAAAATTAGACAGAAATTTGGTATACGAGGTCTTTAGTTGCGAAAGGTTTTAATTTACTTTAGATAGAAGATAGGTTTTAATAAAATTACTTATGTATATTTTTGAGTTGGGAACAATATTCAATTATTTTCATGACTGTACTTGGATGTATGAAGTCATAACTGAAATGAAAGTTTCGATGAAAGAATATTTCAACAATGGTATACACGAATTTATTAAATTCACAACATCTAATAATTGAAATAACAAAAAACTTCCTTGCCCTTGTAGTAAGTGCTAATATTTGAAGCATTGAAAACTAGATATAATTAAGGTACATTTGTATAAATCAGGTTTTGTGTCAAATTATTATTTTTGCTATCGTCATGGTGAACTTGTTGCACTTATAGTAAATCATGTAGTATAAGAGGAAGATTATGTTATGATGAATTCAACAGAAGATGTGATGGAAGATGTAACACCATCAATGTTCCCTACCATTCAAATTGGTGATGAAGACAACAATTCGAGGAAGAACCGAATGTAGAAGTGATTTTTTATATGATTTAATGGGCGCTTCTAAGAATTCATTGTGGGATGATTGTAAATATGAAACTTAATTACCAGTAACTGCTGAATACATTGCTATGAAATCAAAATTCAACTTTACAGAAGTTGGATTTAAGTCCGCAGGAGTAGCCAAGCGGTTAAGAACTTTGCGCCATGGTAACAGTGGCGTGAGTTCGAAACGCAGAATGACATGCTAAGAGCTTACCATGTTTATACGCTAAGATCAGTCACTTATGTGATGCTAGCAGATCAGGCTAATTGCACTAGGAAGAGTTTTACGACTTCTGTCGGTTTCAAGGGTATGATGAAATTAGGGTTTTCCAATTGGGATTCGAATTGATGAGGGTATGGCGGTATGACGAAATAAAGCAAAATTAAGGTTTTTCGAAATGGGATTCTGATGGTATGGCGAAAATACATAGAGTGGATTGATGGAAAAATAAAAATAAACCAAAGTTAATTTACAGATCCAAGGACTGGAAGGTGATTAGTTGGACTGTAACGTGAGAATAATTGACGGTCCGTATTTGAATGGAGAGGTTAAAATGGATTGTTGATATTGTTCAGATGCAGATTATCATTTTTTGTTGAAAAATAAATTTCTATTTATTAATATTCTATGGCAACAATATTTCATAATGTTGCGTCTTGTCACACTTGTTTAGCTAGAGCAACACATGATTATGGCTAAGGTGACACCAAAAATACAAAGTTGCAGTAGGACCAAAATTTTATAGCTATTGCAACATTCTTGATGGAAACACTTTGCTAATTTGTTGCAGAATGTCATCTGTGGCGTGGTGTATATATGAGAAATGTTGCGGTACGCCTCTAAGGCTACACGTGAATCTTCACCTGAATTCCAACTATTCATTCCGATTTCAATATTCATTCTTTATCTCTCTCTTTTACACTATATTATTTAATTCAATAAGAAAAGAGAAGTAATGAATATTAAAATCGGAATGAACGGATAGAATTCAGGTGGAGATTCACGTATAGCCTAAGAGGCGTAGTAGAACATTTCTTATATATATATATATATATATATATATATATATATATATATATATGTGTGTGTGTGTGTGTGTGTGTGTGTGTGTGTGTGTAGAGAGAGAGAGAGAGGTAGGTTCAATGGTATCCGAAATTGTGGACACCCACTACAACAAAAAAGGCTTTTAACAGCGTTTCAAAAACGCTGTTAAAAGTTATAACAGCGTTAGTATAGATGCTGTATAACGACATGCTGTTGTAGACCCCTTTTTTTCAACAACGAAAAATAAACGCTGTTAAAAATTGAGTTTCAAGCAAATAGCACAAGAGATGAGTAGTGAAGTGGTGTATGCTCTTGGAAGCCAGCCTGCTGTTTTGCGTACCTTTGATCAAAAAAAGAATATAACAACTGTGTCATCTACATAAATTAAAATTAAAAGGTATTATAAGAAAGTGAGGAAGAAGGTCATACAACTTTCTCACCCTCAACATTATGTTCTAATTATTTTTCCAATGGTATGAAAAATCATGTGGTGACAAGAATCATGATTCTTGTTTTATATTCTGCATTTAAACTTAATACAATGCCAATAGCAAGCAATTTTTTTTTATTAATCATAGATTCATCAAATATAATGCTCATGCAAAACTAACAAAACCATAGATATATTATAGATTACATGATCTGCAAAACATTGGTATAGAAAAAACTTAGTATTGGACAACCTGGGATTCATAATATAATCTAATATTCATAGTAAATAATTGCTATATAATTCATCCATGACCTTCATGTTATCTCGGATATTTCTCCTAAACTGTCCAAAACATCATATTTAGCAGCATTGACTAACCAAATATCAGCGAAGCTCTAAATCACTGTAGATCCTTAGTATCTTCCTCGTTAAAAGTAAAAAAAAATCCTTACCAAACTGAATTCAAGCACTTGAATTTATCAACTTTGTATCATTCTCCCTGCAAATAGGCCTGCATCAGTAATATAAAAAATTGAAATGGATATTTACACAACCGCAAATAATTATAAACCAATTTAATGCACAAATGTTTTGCTTAGAAAACACCAGTGCATGCAGGTTAAACTAAATTCACTAGAGAAATATATATGTGCATGCATGTGCAAATTCAAATTGGCCAGTAACAAGAAGATTCCAAGCAACAACCAACTTTTAAATTTTGTATCATATGAATATGTCCACTCTTGTAAAATTCATGTTTTTCTAAATCATAAAAACCTTAGAAAAAATCAAGTTGACCAAATCATAAAAACTGGAAAAGTTTACATGCCAAAATAATTCGATGTTCTGTTACTCCACAGCACCATCCAATAAAAGAGCATCATTTAATTTATGTTCACTCTAAGACTCACAACTGGATGATAATGGATAGGTAAGACTCACATAAGATGCTCTACACCAAACATTAACAAAAAGGAGAATCATAACACTAGGAAAGAAAGAGAGAGCTTATGTTCACTGGACAAAATTTACCGTCTTTAAGCAACCATTTGATGCACATACAATCATCATTAGACCGTCAAGTTTATCTGCAAATGCATTTCCTAGAAGCCCTTCTTTTAGTGACTGGAAAGAAAAAGATAACATTATTGCATCAAAGTTCAAAATGTGCAAACTACTGATTATCGTGTATAGTACATTACCTTTGTGTCACAAGCATTTTGATCACCACCTTTGTTTAGAAATCAGTTAAAAGAGAATATAGAAACTTCAGTAAAGGAAGACAGCTGTTAATGTTAGAATTACCTTGCACTATCAATTGAATCATCACAGAATTGAATAAAAGAACAGATCATCCTGCCATATTTACAATTTGATTTCAGCACATGAAAGATATATCAAATGTGGTACTTTGTGGAACCACTGTTACATGCCTGAAATTAACAACATTCAAATAATTTTTATGCAATCCGGTTCAGATGAATAATATAAAAGACAGGGTTATGTCTAGAGAAAATATAGAAAAATGTGTCATGCTAGTGCAGGTGACAGAATATCTAAAACTATATATTATTTGAAGTTTAAGTACGTCCAAATATTTGAGAAGTATCAGCGTATTATAAACCCGCTCCCCCTCTTTCTTATTCTCAGCCATATAGGCGACTGGTGTATATGGGGATTGATAATCATCATGTTCATAGAATATAGAAATCACAGAAAACTACTATTGTATATTATATATCTAGCTAAAATATGGGACCCGAGTTGACTAGAAAACACATAAACCCCTGGGCAATGAAGGCTGAAACTGTACTTAACAACAGATGATCCAAACATAACAAAAGGCCACCAAGCAGGATCCATTATTTCTCAGGTCCAAAAATAATTTGACCCGGTAACTTTATCAAATTGAATCATTAAATGTATGCAACCAATTCAAACTATTCTTATCCTCTTTAGATAGCACTGCACAGCAGTGAGCACTTGTTTATGTGTCCGAATCATTTTTCCTAGCTACTCACAAATTAGAAGAAAATATAACATTGTACTTACTGATCTTTTTAACTAACACCTCTGCCAGCTTGGAGCTAGCCCTCAATAATCAACATTGACCCCAATTCTGTGCAGATTGATGTTAACACAATATAATACTTGATCCAGTAGTAAATAATACTCAACCCACTATTTCCACACCATTAAATCATGCATCTATCCCTTTGCATAATCCAAAGCCCAGTCAGCATAAACAAAAAGAAGAAGTTAAAAGTGAATTCCAAGTCTTACGGTGCTTATAAGCATGCAACGCATGGCTAAACCTTGTTTTGAATACCCCTGATACAGAGTCACCTGGCTCTAAATCTGTTAAAGGTAATGTGGTCTGTGTAGTGGCACGTGATAAAGCTGACAAAGTTGAGAACCCTGCATGTCAAATGTCCCAAGTTATAATTTCAAACGTTTGTTATGCCCAACCCTGCATGTCAAAACATGAACGCAACTCATTTTCCGTGGTGGAAGAACCCCTATAGTCCAATCTGAAAATTATATAATCATAACTTGTAACCTGTACAAAACAGATTTCAAATTGCAGGAAAAATCCATTACATTTACCCATTTTTTTTGTGATAATCAATATTTTAATTTCTTATCAGTAATGCACCTTAATTTGGCCATTAATTGATTTATGCAATATCCCCCATGAAGTGCATACCATCACAAGAGTTCACCATCAAAAGTACGGACAGTGTTATGGTAAACTTGTTATCATAACATGCACTGTGGATTTTTCATCATCAATAGTTCATTGATACAATGAATTTCTTTAATTTGTTATTTTGTTTCCATTAATAGCCGTGATTTATTATAACCTATAAGATAAATAAGAAGAGAGCCGAGGAATTGAACTCATTTAACTAATAACACAGTCGCTATATTTATGGAAAATAACAGTCCAAGTAAGGACTACTTTACGATAGGTAACCATATGAATGCAAAGTCACTACAGCCAAGCAAGAAATTGTCTCAAATAGAATACATATGCATGTACACGTAATGAGTGGTTAGATTAACAACCGCGAAGTTTTAAATAATGCATAAGTGGAACCCACTCTTATAGTCAGATATAGGAAATTTATATGAATGGGTAACAAATAACCATACCTTAGACATCTCATATGTGAGAAATATTACCTAAAAATATAATAGCAAAAAATTGAAGGTGATGCATATAAGGCTACATCTCATATGGTTATTCACTTTCACTTCACGGCTATATGCATATAAGTACATAAATTGTTAGTGACAGAAATTTGTATCAGAACCTCAATTTTTAAACAACCTTACGTGAAAATTTTAACCTAGTTTATTGAAGCATAACGACAAACGGACTATGTCTTAGATAGTTTTTTTTAATATATAACTAGTCCATCTTTTTTGGTATAAAACCATAAATTTTTATTGCTAATAGTGAGTTATATCTACATGGTCTTAGATTTAATCCTTTCTTGATTCAAATTAATGAGAGAAATATCTCCAATGCATTAGTTTTCATCGATGACTAACACTTATTTAGCTAAACATTGTAAATGGTATAATAACTCAATTATTTATTTATTTTATGTATATAAAATTTCTGTTCTAATATTGGCAGATTGTGAGAACTCATTTAAAATCCATTCTATGCTGGATTTGGGAACAGAGACGCGGATAAGCTTACTACCCAAAGATTGGATCCCAAAAGTGAAAATATTCATTATCAATCCAACTGTCAATTTTCTAGCTTGGACACACAAAGGTTAGTTTACGTGTCACTTTTTTTATTTGAAAAATGCTATAGTTCTAAATTTTGGTTGTGCTGCATGTGATCCAGGATGAGGCAGCCCTGAATAAATGCAGTAACACGAAATTTATACATCATTGCATACTGTGTTGCAAATGCATGCAAACAAGATTTGAGTCCATGTTATATACTACATGTAAACGAAGATTTATGTATAAAATTTCACCTGTATTGGTTTTCGAGAATTTATTAAAATCGTTATGTTCAAGAAGGCATGTGTTTGAGGTTCCAGAACATTCATATTGGTCCTAAATTAGTGGGTTAAGGTATGTAAGGATCCTAGTTGATTATTCATTTTGTAATTTGACATAGAGAAACATATGTTGCGATAGAACCTTATACGCCATACCACAAACTAAAAATTTCAATGGTGGACTATTCCCCTGTAACTTCCATAATAAGCATAATCAGAATTGCCATAACAAGCATAATCAGAACTGCAATAGAACTTTATATGTCATACCACAAATTAAGATTTACACAAATTAACCAAAAGCATTGCCAGCAAATCACTCTCCACTTGATTCCTCTACATAAACTGTAACCCACAAAATGATAGCAATTTACACAAATTATCTAGCAATCGTAAAACTTATAAACAATTATAGACACAAACTTACGATGCCATTACAGTTCGCGAAATCTGAAGTCAAGTTCTGAACTGACGATATCCAAGCCTGAAGAGCCGATTTGCACCCTCCTTCATCGCTAGAGTCTTGCTACGATACCCAACTCCTGATTATTGATTGAACTCGGAATTAGATCCATAGGGGTTAGGGCTTGAGCGAATAGGATGTTATTGGTGGAATTAGGGGATGAATAAAGTCTCATCAGAGATTTGTGAATATTTAGACTTTTAGTTAGGTGTCAAAAGAATTTTGGGGGAAGATTAGTCGTTTACTTTGTCTAAAGAGGATAAATGAAGGAAAAAGCGGCGGCCAGATTACCGCGAAATGAAAACAATCTCAAAATAAAGCGGGTTAACGTACACAGCGTTTAAATTTTCAATTTTTGGTTTATAAAATATTTTCATCAGCATTCATGATAAAAACGCTGTCCACTTTTGCGGTAGAAAGCACATTTTCTTGTAGTGACCCCAATAGCCTTCCTATTTTCCATTGTTTCTTCTCTCTCTCCTTCCACTCATTCTCTCACCTCCCACCAACTTAAATTAATATAAGCGAAAGGTGGAAATCAAGGGGTTATTGGGGTACTCCATTTTTTGGGGTATCACTGAACACTTGTCATAATATATATATATATATATATATATATATATATATATATATATATATACATATATATATATAAGGAGGCTTTCGTTACATCTTTTATATTGCACGTGAACTCTCTTCCTTAATCTCCACCACCCATTTCTCCACTCATTCTCTCTCTTCCCATTTCAATATTATTTCTTAGTGGGAAGAGAAAGAATGAATGTGGAAATGGGTGGTGGAGATTAAGGGGAGAGTTCACGTGCAATATAAGAGGGGTAGAGGAACCCTACTATATATATATATACAGACACACAAATGTTGGTTGAATTCCTCCCCACAAAAAAATTTAGTTCAATTTTTCTCTACTCAGACATTTATTCAAACCGTTAGATTTATACATCAAATATATTATTCTACGAATGTCGGAACGAGCTTAAACTTTGGATTATATATATATATATATATATATATATATATTGAACATCGACAAAATCTTGTTAAATTTGAATTAGTGTAGCTCACGGTTGAGTAGGGTACTAAATGAGTGTTGCAAAACAAAGATGCCCCCAAGCGCTCCACATATATACGTATATGTGCACCGACGCACACACTCTCACTCGCACAAATGTTCGTTGTGTTGAGTTCCTCCCCACATAAAATAACCTAGTAAACTACACACAAATGTATTCTCCATGGCAAAGTAGTGCAATAAAATAACCATGTGTGATTTGAATCTTCTAAATGCGCGCGGCAAATAGCAATTCCCACCTTTAAAATATTTTCTCCCAACGTTTTGTACATCTTAGCTGACTAGTCGATCTAGCTAAGTCCTCATTTTCTACATGTTTACGGCCTATAAATACACATACATTCAGCCAATACTAAGCATAATAAATTCAACTGCTTAATTTATTTAAGAAGAAATGGGATCAACCAGTAGTTATTCAGTTCTGCCACTTCTTTTCCTCTTGGCAATAGTTGTAGCTCCATCAGCATATGCTCAAAACTCTCCTCAAGACTTTGTCAACGCCCACAATTTGGTACGTGGGCAGGTTGGTGTAGGACCTGTGTCCTGGGACCAAAACGTGGCAGCCTATGCCCAGTCCTATGCGAATCAGAGAGTTGGCGATTGCAAACTTATTCACTCGGGCGGTCCTTATGGTGAAAACATCTTCTGGGGTTCGAGCTCGGGCTTCACAGGCGTGGACGCGGTGAATTTGTGGGCATCTGAGAAGCAGTACTATCACTATGACAGTAACACATGTGACCCAGGCCAAGTGTGTGGTCACTATACTCAGGTTGTGTGGGCAAATTCAGTTAATATTGGATGTGCATGCGTAGTATGCAACAATAATGGTGGAGTTTTCATCATCTGCAGCTATAATCGTCCAGGAAACTACATAGGCCAGCATCCTTACTAGAGTTATCTTCCACAATATACATATTATAATAGAATATAATGCAAATAAAACCGAGAAGACTACTGATCAGTCGTAACAACTTGGTGATTTACATATATGTTGAATAAGCTAGCTTGTAATATAATGCAAGTGTTCCGCTAATTTCTATTTATTTGTGTTTAGACATTATTATAATATCAGATAAGATGTGATTTCAAAATAATTTGGGTTATAGTAAGGTAAAAACCGTCCGTATTTATGTGTGGGTTGGTCTTACTATTATCCTTTCTTTCAGAAAGGATTTCTAAAGTTAAACAAGTTGTTTGTTGTGAATTTACAGCTGAAAGTATTCCAGACTGATCCGAGTGAATATTGATTTGCTTCAAATGTGCTCGGATCAGATCGATTGTATTTACAGGTTAGGTTCCGCTTAGAGTTAGGAGCTGGAAGCAGGAGGCTTCACCGTTAGTTATTTAGAGTTTATTTCCACTGTGTCCGATATATGATGTACTCTGATGATTGGTATGTATATACAGTTTCTTTTTGTATAAAGAGATTTGATATATTATATCTTATTCGTTCCATTGTGAGATTCTGATGTGTTCTTCTTTTTTTCTTCTATTCTAATATTTCTTTCTTTCTTTTCTCATCCTTTAACTTCTTTCTTATAATTTTATGGATGTTCGATACTCGAGTTTGGACACGGGATGTGGTTTTGTCGAAAATTCGAGCATCAAATTTTCTCGGGTCGATACAATAAGCTTGATCCTACTTGAGTATGTAGGTAGTCACACTAGTGACTCAGCCATCCACTTTATTTATTTTTGAATATTGGGGGAGATTGATGTAAATTTTCAAATGTTTTGGGTCTCGATTTATTTTTGAAGATGGGAGAATGAAAGGAAGAAGAGGAAATTGTATTTATTCCACCTCATGGATGTATTGAAAAGTTTCAAAGTACTCAAGGAGCTTTGTAACAAGTGTGTTCGGGCCTTGGGGCTCCCACACGTTTGCTTTGTTGGAAGTAAGGAAGCCACGCATCAGCACCACACATGCGCATGCTACTTTCGTCCATCCGACTGAACCGGGCCGGGTATTGGTGTGGGTTTCAGGTTTTGGGTTTCGGATCCAATAATATATTTTTGGACCAAATATATAGAGTGTAACATGACAAACCTGCTACAGACCCGGAACGAATTTAGACGGGGATTTGTAGTGTTTTCCGAACATTACAAAATTGCATTGCAGTTCAAAAACGAAGGGGTGCGACGCTTTTCAAACAGAAGGACATCTCACTGCCACTGTAAATATCCATGCATGTATTCTGTTTCAATATTTTGAAATCAATTCTTCTTCTTCCTCACACAATTCTGCGACCCCAATAAAGTGTTCCAACACTACTTTGTTTTGTAACGCCTCTACAGTGCTTCAATTCGGAAGCATTGCCGAATTGTTTTCTTCTTCCTCCTCTTTATTCTACTCTTTTCTTGCATCATCAGAATCAAATTTGGAGTGTTCTTAGTCGGATCAAAGTCGTACAAACTTTGAATCCGATTACGTTGTTCTAAGGCTTCATTGAATTCTGAAAGTCGATAGTTAGGTAACCTGTTTATACCTGATGGGTTTAACTATTTTCTGAAAGAATCTATTTCACAGATCCTTGAATTCTGAAGTACAACAATCGTCTTCCTCCAAAGTCCTGAACTGCAAAATCCCCAGCGTACATTATGTCATATAGATTTTATCTATTCACTCCTCGTAACTTTTGTATTATTTTTATCTGCAATATGTTGATTCAATCTTGTAGAAAAAACCATGATAGGATGATGTACTGTTACATTTATACATAATTTCCTTGATGTTCCATTTGTTGTTTTGTCTGCTAAAATTGGACATAACATAATTAAATGAAAAAACAAATAGCTTTAAATAAAGGGAAATTTTATACAGATCCACAAATTCTATTAGTTAATCCACCCTAGATTTTAGGGTGATTACCTATTTTCATGGTGTTAATAATTATTTAGATTTGATTAGTTCATCCACACGGTTTTTATCTTCTTCTCACAATTTCTGTTTCTTTTGCTGTCACGACTTCAGTTTCTTTCTTGGGTTCTTTCTGAAATGAATTACTTGACATGAAACACTACAAAGCTGTGCCAGCTAGACCTCTAATATAAAAAAATAAAATACATTATTTTTCTTGTTCTGTATTTTTTCTCTATAGTCACTCCTGTTGAAATAAATGATCCTATATCTGTAGTTGGTTGAGGATCTCTTCATTGGTGCAGGGGCTTTCTTCGAAAGTAATGACTTGACCTACTATATAAGGCATTGATTTATCCATACAAGTTTTACCAGATTAATTTTTCGAACACAAAACAAGATCAGACAATAGCAGTAGCAGATAGCTAGAGACAATTAATTATCGTATGCAATTTTGACTCAGCAATTTGTCACTAGTAGTCCAGGGATCACATTCTGTGCATTATTTGAAGATCATAAAAGTGAGAAAAAATGGAGAATTGTGAAGGATCATTGTGACTGAATAAACATCCAAGAAAGAATTGCTTTCGGTAAAAGAAGACAAAATCAAGATCAGATCTTTGCAAATGCTAAATGACATAGATATACAAACAAACAAAAGAACTGAATCAGTTATAACATAACCTTAATTGATTTTCGGTTATGCCAACAAAGCTCCTGACTTAGTTTACGTTTCAGCTTCCAAATATAATTCACCAAGTTCAATCACTTTCCTACCCTTCTAAAAGTATATCAACAAATTTATGAGCAATACCAACCTTAAAGCAGGATTTAGATGCAAATGAGTTATTACTGCAGTAACCAAATTGCGAAGGTTGCTCAGTGCAACTGTTAAGCATTGCTCTGGAGCTCTCCACCGTTAGGTATCCAGTTAGCTCTCAGTCAAATTTTAAAATTTAAATCAAACATAAAAGATCCTAAAATTTAGGGTGATTAACTAATATGAATGAATTGCTTTCATTATTGTGACCTTACCCGATTCTTTGTGGAGACATAATATGATATTTTCTATGTGCGTCCAGCTGGCACTGCTTTGTAGTGTTCCATGTCAAGTAATTCATTTTAGAAAAAATGCAAGAAAGAAACAGAAATCGTGACAGCGGAAGAAACATAAGTCATGAGAAGAAAACAAAAACCATGTGGATGAACTAATCAAATCTAAATAATTATTAACACCATGAAAATAGGCAATCACCCTAAAATATAGGGTGGATTAACTAATAGAATTTGTGGATGTATATAAAATTTCCCTTAAATAAACAACAGCTGCACTGCTTGGTTTCTACTTTCCATCTTCTCTTGTACGTATTATCCCAAAATGAGAAAAATGATACCGACTAAAAAAGACATCGATTACTTATAACAAGTCAACTATTGTTGTTTCACATTTTAAATTCAACTTGTAATTTTTAATATTATAATCCACTCATTTTTAAGTTGAGTCATTTCTATATACTCTGAGTTTTAGTAGTTCACAAGCTTTTCCCGTTATTTCTACTATCATATGATCCAAGTTTAATGGCTCATCTTTTACAGCTTATATTATGATTAACCGGTTTATTAAACCATTTATTTAACATATGCTAAATTTTGATTAAATTTTGGGTTTGTTGGATATAACATTGGGCAGATGTAATAACATTTAATTTAGTTGGCTAACCATGCTATTGCAAGTATGCATGCGCATTATAGTTGCATGTTATCTGAATCTAATATTCAAAAATTTAATGCACCTCCAAACTATAATAGCTTTGTTTAAACGTCTCCTAGGTAGCTTCATAAAGTAAAAAAATTCTTTTTGCTTTTTTATTTTTCTCCCATCACTAAAAATAGTAAGTTGATTAAGACCCAATATTAATCATATTAACCAATCTATACCATATCTTCTTGCATTAGCTTGCCTTAAATAGATTGTTCTATTCCATATACCTATCAAGGGAAGAATTTTTTTAATGATCTGGTGGTGTGTAGTTGTAACAACCTGATTAAAATCTTTTATTAGACGTTTCAATGTTAATATTTAAAATTATAAGTTTAATGTTAGGTGTGGCTTGCATTGGTATGATATTGTTTTTTTTAATTGTATACTTGATAATATTTAAAATCTATGTCAAAGCATATTTAGTACCACAACATCTATTATGGTACAGTTTTTCTTAATGTATATTTGATAAATATATCATTATCTATATTAAATTTAGTGATATGCTACAAGAACTTTTTGATAAACCAATTTTGGACTTTGACTTCTTCATATTGATTACTCATATACATGTGATACTTGAGGAGCTTATAACTACATATTAGCATTGTATTGTTTGCTTGGAAGCTATATCAAAGGATGTGAGGTTGTGTTATTTCAAAAGAAACACGACGAAAAAATAATTTATTTTGCTGCATGATTATGTAGATAGCTAAATCCCTCAGTATAAAGAACGTCATCTTTCTTAAGTTTGAAGATTATATTATTTTTCATTTATGCAATTATTGGTTAAACTATGGAAATTCATTTCAATTTGTGAATTGTTGTTAGTATACCAGAGTTAGTATAAAAAGAATGCCTCCTTTGAATTTCTTTTGTATTTTTGATTTGGCATCATGGATCTCGCCTGAACATTATATACACTACGCCATAGATGGCCTACGACAACCCCAGAGAAATGACGCAGTAGGTGCGAAAAAGTGTTGATATAGGCAAAAAATGATCTGTGGCAACACTTTTTGAGGTTACCTTTTGCCCCTTGCCTTAGAGTCAAAGGCAACACATTTGCCACCCTAAGGCAACATCATCACAGGTGTTGCCGCAGGTACTAAATTTACAAAAATGTAGGGTCCACTAAAATCTATAACCCGGGTTCACGGAATCCTGTTGTGGTTGTTGCTCGGGTTCACGGAATCATGTTGTGGGACCCATATGCATTAATCTAGCAATACATTGACCATCCAATGGCAACACCATATCATAACAATGGCAACAGTTCACATTACATATAACAACATTATATAAGAGTTATGACAACATTAAATCACACATTGCAACATTTCAGAATTTAACATCACACTGATCAATTAAACTACTGATTATCTCGGATTCACAAGCCACACAAATATTAGTACTTACAAACGTAGCTAGAAAAATCATGTTCAAAGAGCATACTTACGAACACAGCTAGTACGTACTAAATATCAATTCATGTTCACAGAGCATACTTATAAAGATCCCCAATATCATGACTAAGAGCGCGAGCCTCCACTACGTTCACTGCTTTCAGTTTCTGTGCCTTCACTGCGAACGGTCGCACAAAAATCCCCAATATCAATATGCATGTGCGGGTTTGCTTCACCCAATTTCTTCAGCATCCATGTCAAGTTCTCCTAAACTTTTCATCCACCTTTGCATCAAATTCACTTTGGACCATCTTGTTCAACTTTGCTTCGACTTCATCGGCTCTATCTTCCCTTATCTTTGTTGCCAGCTCCTGTATGTATGTGCCTGCTGTTGGAGCAGCTTTTGAAACTTTTGGAGACTTGGTGTGCCGTCTTATAATCCATGATGGACTGTGCGACTTTCCATCAGAAACAAGTTCATGAACAACTCCATCATTGCTTCCTTCACCAATTGCTTTTTCAATCTTCTCCTGCAAAATAAAGTAGTTTTAAAATGCGTCATTATATAAAATTAACAATTTTTAAACAAGTTTCTTAAACAAGAATTGCGGCATATACACACTGAAACCCAAAGTAAAAGATCACACCCATTGCTATGATCGATCCTGCTATCGGTTTCAACAAAACAGAATCTAATTCTACAATAACGATGATCATATGCAAAATGAAGCATTGTTTTTGACACCTGATTGAAGAGAAAATAAAATTCCTTACAATTCTGTAGTTCATTATTGAAACATCAGTTTTGTACACGTTTCCTTCTTTCCGCTTGCGAGTTTTAACAAAAAGTTCTCCATCAGATTCCTTGGACTGATACAAAAAACATTAGATAGTAAAAGGATATCAAACCAATTGTTCCAGAACATATATCACTAATATTACTAAACAAGGATTTGTAGTTTATTCACAAGTTAAACAAGGATACTGCATTCGAGTTAAACAAGCATACCTCCATATGGCCTATATTGTTAAACTAGCCAACCATAAAAATAAGCAAACTACATACCATTTTATGCCGAAATTGGGAAAAAAGTTTTGGACCAGCGGTGTGTGTGTTAGTATACGATTTCCGATTTGCAGAATTTGTAAGGGCCTTGGACTACAAAACAACACGAAATAAATATGTTTATCTGACTGATTTGAATGAATAAAAAAAAGAAAAAAAATTCTGTGATAAAACTTAAAATTATACTTGAACTTTTTCATCTTCCCAAAACTGCAAGAGTAATTTGAAATCCTAAAGTGGAATTTCGTCTGACCTATTTTCAAGTCTCTCTTCATCAGTTTCATAAGCTGTATAGTATGCCTTTTTAATACGACTCATGTACTCCCTCCAAGCGTCACGAATTGACCTCAAAGCCCAATATTCACATTCATTCGGAATAATATACCGTTGCTTAAATACAAATCAAACGTTAAAAAGAATAGTCATGCTACTTTTGTGACAAGTTCCGTGTATTTAAGTAAAATTCAGCTAAGTTTGCAAATTACCTTCACATAGCTCCACAGCCCGTCTTTCAAACTTACAGGAACATCAAACCAAGACTTGTAAGTAAGTGGAACACTCCTCTTCTGTGTTCCTAAAAAATACCTCAGTTCAGTCATTAGTTGGTCATCTTCTGAAATAGATTGGCCGCGATCATTCATTTGCATTACAACTCTTTTGTTAAATGGCATTGAATGAACTTTATCCATCATTGTTTTTCCCCTGAGCCTTCTGGGAGCTCCGACTACCGTTACAAAGTACATACAACAGTAATGAGAAGGCTAGGCAAAAAATAAATGAGAACTTAAACTATTAAAATCAGAACTCAATCAAATACTACCTTCATCTTCTGCTACTTCATCTTCTTCATTTTCAATATTTGTCGAGACATTTCCGACAACAGCCTTATTCCTTACACTTCCACTTCTGTTAATCTTCTGGAATTCTCGCATAGCCAAATAAGCCACCATTGTTCCTATCCCTTCATTGTGTGGTAGTTCAATGCTACATGGACCATCAGATTGCATACGAACTGGTACTTCGCCTGCCTTCGGAGTTGCATTATTATTAGTTGCAGATTCAACATTGGCTCATGAACGAGTTATTGGTACAGACTGAGGCTTTGTAACCCTATCTTTTTTGGTTCTCTAAAATACGCACACAAAAACAATAAAAAAATAATAATGAAGCTAGTCTATGATTACCAACATAAAATTAAATCTTCAGCTATAACGCACCTTTGCCTGATTTTTTGAAGTATCATCTTCAAATTCTGGAACATAATCTTCGCTTTCCTCATCAATCATCTTTGATTTTGCTTTATTTTTTCCAAATTCATTTCTCATTCCAGAAACTAATTTAGGCATTCCATGTTTTTCAAAAACACTATTCTTCTCTGAGACATTTTCGTCTCTCTCCCTTTCGTACTCTATAAGCGGTGGAGATGGCGGAGGTGATAGATCATTATTCTGAAAGTAATTAAACAAGACATTATTGTAAATATTAGCAAAATATGTAAATCATATATTAGAAGATCAGATTGTTGTCTTCTTACCAGAAACTCATTTTCATCTGTATTTTCCTCTTCATCATGTGGAGAATTATTTAAATTCAATTTACTCTTGACACCTGCTGAATTGATATTCAAATTTGCATTGCTGACTTCAGTTGGATTTTCCTTCGATGGTAACTTCATCGAACTACTGAATATAATTAACTTCTTGCGACGTGAACTCTCCTCCTTAATCTCCTCCATAATCTCCACCACCCATTTCTCCATCATGTGGAGAATTATATATATGTATGTATATAAGGAGGGTTCTGTTACATCTTTTATATTGCACGTGAACTCTCCTCCTTAATCTCCACCACTCATTTCTCCACTCATTCTCTCTCTTCTCATTTCAATATTATTTCTTAGTGGGAAGAGAGAGAATGAGTGTAGAAATGGGTGGTGGAGATTAAGGGAGAGAGTTCACATGCAATATAAGAGGTGTAACAGAACCCTCATATATATATATATATATATATATATATATATATATATATATATATATATATATATATACAGACACACAATTCCTCCCCACAAAAAATTTTAGTTCAATTATTCTCTACTCATACATTTATTCAAACCGTTAAATTTAAACATCAAATATATTACTCTACTAATGTCGGAACGAGCTTAAATTTTGGATAGATGATATTATATATATATATATATATATATATATATATATATATTGAACGTCGACAAAATCTTGTTGGATTTGGATTAGTGTAGCTCACGGTTGAGTAAGATACTAAAGGAGTGTTGCAAAACAAAGATGCCCCCAAGCGCTCCACATATATACGTATATGTGCACCCCACGCACCCACTCTCACTCGCACAAATGTTCGTTGTGTCGAGTTCCTCCCCACATAAAATAACCTAGTAAACTACACACAAATGTATTCTCCATGCCAAAGTAGTGCAATAAAATAACCATGTGTGATTTGAATCTTCTAAATGCGGCAAACAGCAATTCCCACCTTTAAAATATTATCTCCCAACCTTTTGCACATCTTAGCTGACTAGTCGATCTAGCGAAGTCCTCATTTTCTGCATGTTTACGGCCTATAAATATACATACATTCAGCCAATACTAAGCATAATAAATTCAACTGCTTAATTTATTTAAGAAGAAATGGGATCAACCAGTAGTTATTCAGTTCTGCCACTTCTTTTCCTCTTGGCAATAGTTGTAGCTCCATCAGCATATGCTCAAAACTCTCCTCAAGACTTTGTCAACGCCCACAATTCGGTACGTGCGCAGGTTGGTGTAGGACCTGTGTCCTGGGACCAAAACGTGGCAGCCTTTGCCCAGTCCTATGCGAATCAGAGAGCCGGGGATTGCAAACTTATTCACTCGGGCGGTCCTTATGGTGAAAACATCTTCTGGGGTTCCAGCACGGGCTTCACAGGCGTGGATGCGGTGAATTCGTGGGCATCTGAGAAGCAGTACTATCACTATGACAGTAACACATGTGACCCTGGCCAAGTCTGTGGTCACTATACTCAGCTTGTGTGGGCAAATTCAGTTAATATTGGATGTGCACGTGTAGTATGCAACAATAATGGTGGAGTTTTCATCATCTGCAGCTATAATCCTCCAGGAAACTACGTAGGCCAGCGTCCTTACTAGAGTTATCTTCCACAATATACATATTATAATAGAATATAATGCAAATAAAACCGAGAAGACTACTGATCAGTCGTAACAACTTGGTGATTTACATATATGTTGAACAAGCTTGTGTAACATGTAGTATGATATATGGTGATGAAGTTTCTATGCAGCTAATCTTATCAATTATCACTTTTCATTTCAATGTTTGGTTTCTGAGTTTTCATCAAACTGCTTAGGAGAACATAAGACTATGACTGTTGGTTCTATTAGATCCTTTTGAACTCTAACTTCTAACCAAATATAACCTTAATAGCCGGTAACTTATCTGTTCTGACATATGACATTTCATTCAATTCTGATGTGTTGAATATACATAGGCAACCACATCCACAAAAGGGTTAAAAGGACACCAGATGAAACCCTATGATTTCATAAACGTTGTCTAACACTGTCTGTCCGGGTCTTTAGGATAATAATTACATATTTTACGTTACTAAAATAATTAAACCAATAATTATGAGTGAGTAAGAAATTTACTTATCCAGTATGAACACATCGATTAGGGAAACCTTATATAAGAACATATGTACAAAAATGAGTGCAGAAACACCAAGAAAATTAGCATGGAACCAAGGAGCGCATGCATGTATTCATTACTGCCAGTTAAAATGCATAAAAGGTTTAAACAACCGCTAATTGAACAGCAGAGAGAGTTATCTGAAAGAGACATGAATTAGAGATCTGTCATTTGGCCTAGTCGTCAGTAAACCGTTTTAATTTTCTTCAAATTTGAATAATCAAAGATGTATGAGACTTCGTTAGCACTAGCCTTTTGAAATTTGTCTGGTGCTTAATCTAAACTTAGTCCATATGCTAGTTACGTGCAAGGTTTTAGTAATAGTGATTTTGAATATATACTTTTGTTTGTGGAAACATGTTTAACATGACAAAATAGATAATTTTAATTTTCTTCTAACCAAAGATGTTCAAGTCCTCCTTCACTTGCGTCCATCGATACACAACCACGCACTCTCAGAAGATCACACCGCCAGAAACCCTAATACTACCACCGAACTTTTCCAGTCCGCCTTCAACTCGATGCCGTCTCTCCACAGCGAGAGGAGGCAACGTCGGTCTTGTCCAGTCCGTACGCATTTGAGGCTAGAGTCATAACTTCACAAAATATACATATATATTGGACATGCTTGTGTAACATGTAGTACAATATATGGTGAAGAAGTTTCCATGCAGCTATCTTATTGCTTTTCATTTCATTGTTTGGTTTCTAAAATTTCGTCATACTGCTTGCGAGAGTACACAACCCTGACTTTTAGTTTCATTAGATCCTTTTTAACTCTAACTTCTAACCAGATATAACCTAAGCAGCCTGTAATTTATCGCTTCTGACATATGACATTTCATTCAATTCTGTGTGTCGAATGTACAAAAGGGTGGAAAAAAAGGACCAGATGAAACCCTATGATTTGATAAATGTTGTCCAAAAGTTTCCATGCAGTTATTACATCTTTTACGTTACTGAATTAACTATACCAATAATTATGCGAGTCAATAGAAATGAATATATCCTGTATACATAATATATTGATAAGGGAAACTTTATAATTTATATACGATCATAAGCACAAAAATTTGTTAAACGTCGAAGTAATATATTTATCACTTAAACCCCAAGAAAATTAGTATGGAATCAAGAAGCGCAAATGTATGAATTAAAGGTTAAAACAATCGCTAGTTGTACAAAGAGTTCTCTGAAAGAGACTTGAATCTAGAAACCAGTCATTCGGTCAAGTCGTTCATTTTTTCTTGATGAGCAACTCGTTTTAATTGACTTTCTTCAAATTTGAATAATCAAGGATGTTTGAGACTTCGTTAGCGCTGCCCTTCTGAAATTTGACTGGTGCTTAATCCAAAGTTGGTCCATATGCTAGTTACGTGTAAAATTCTTGTGATAGTGATTTTGAATGGATACTTTTATTTGTGGAAATTTGATTAACATAGTAAAATAGCAAATTTCCTATAAATTGTTTAAAAGAAAAGTTCCAATGGCAATGAATACAAAAATAGATGTTTACTCTTCTTCCAGTATGTATGCTCATGAATCAAACGGACAGAGCGGAAGCGGAGAGGCTGAAGCAGAGGGATGGACGAAGGTTGTTTGGAAGAAGCGCAAAAGGGTGTGCGAAGAGGGCAGATCTGGTCAGATTGAGATGATCAAAGGTAATCTGGGCAGATCTGATCGTGACATTGGCTATAATGGCCATAGTTTGCGATGGCTAGCACCGCCAGTTAAAACAGTGGCTGATGCTAGCCGACGCAAACTATCGCTCAACCTGATACTTACTCGTAAACCAAAGAACAAAATTTTCACAATTTCCCAAAGCATCTTTTCGTTACGCATGAAAAAAAAAACACATTTGTCGTCGATCGTGGATGTCTCCCCTCAACCATCGTCGTTGCCCACATTTTGGTCGCTCTCTCCATTATCTGCCTCCTCTTCAACTTATGTATAATAATTTAAACACTTATTGTGGAAATCGATTGATTGTGGGTTCAAAGTTGATGATTAATTAGTATTAGATGATGACACTAGTTTGTTAGATGATTTGGGGATATAATTTAGGAAAATGAGTTGAATATGAATTTGTAATTAATGATTATTGTGTATTAGTTGATGATAATAATGTATTGGTTGAACTTGGAGATGTTAGCTAGTGGTTTGACTATATAATTTGTAACTAAAAACTAACATTGATTTAAAATTCAAAAGTTAATGTATAATTATTGATAAATATACTTATGATAAGTTTAGTCGAATGTTTGTTACTTTACGCGATAATGAGTGTACAATTATTGATTAATATGCTACTAGATCGGTATGGTTAAACATAAGTAATATATTTTTTAATTAATTACTGTGCATTAGTTATACGTTTTTGTGGTTAGTAAATCAATTTATTTTAGTTTAATTTTAGCTTATGAAATCAATAAGTTAAAAACTTATTCATTTAAAGATTTTTAAAATATGTTTCCAATTTTCTAATTTAGCTAAAATAATGTTAAGAGGTACTATACTGAGATTGACCTTTAAAATGGTTAAGAAGTGAATATAACAACAACGAATATTCTATTGAAATTGATTTTTTAAACATTAAGAAATAAATACAACAACAACAAATATTCTACTAAATCAATTTTTTCAAAAGAAAATCAAGAAATATATATAATAAGAACAAATATTCTACTAAATCGATTTTCCAAAATGTTAAGAAAAATGATATAACAAAAAGAAGTATTCAACTAAAATCGATTTTACAAAAATAAATGATCTTCTAAAATGTTAAGAAATGAATATAACAAGAACAAGTATTCTATTAAAATCGATTTAAGAAATGAATATAACAAGAACAAGTATTCTACTAACAACAACAATACACCATTTGGATGCCGATTTATGCGTAGAAGAGAATTAAAGTGAAGTGTCATCGAAATTAGATAGAAAATTGGTATATGAAGTCTTTAGTCGCAAAAGGCTTTAATATACTTTAGACAAAACTTAGGTTTTATTAAAATTACTTATACATATTTTTAATTTGGTAAAAATATTCGATTATTTTCGTGACCGTACTTGGATGTATGAAATCAAAACCGAAATGAAAGGTTCGATGAAAGAATATTTCAACAATGGTATACATGAATTATTAGATTCACAACATCTAATAGTTGAAGTAACGAAGAAAAGATTGAAGAAAGTGATTAAGTCTATTCTGAAGAAAAGATTGAAGCGGGCCAAAGCCATGTGGGTTGATGAATTACCCTTGGTACTATGGGCCTATTGGACAATATACAAGTCGGCAATGGGTAACACCCTTTTCCCTCGCTTTTGGAGTCGAAGTGGTCATCCCGGTTGAGTTAAAAGTACCATCTCATCGAATCACTTATTATGACCCGATGACCAACAATGAGCTGCTCCTTGAGTCTTTGGATATGGTTGAAGAAAAGAGGGACGAAGCCGATCTACGCGCCTTGAGTCACAAGCAACAGGTCGCTCGGTATTACAACAAAAAAGTCCGAGCTCGAACCTTTGAACCCGGAGACTTGGTTCTGAAACGCGTCTTTCCACCCCCAGTACATATGGGCCTGAAATGGGAAGGACCGTATTCCATTTTACTAAGGCTTGATATGGAACCTTCAAGCTAGCAACCGTGGATGGAGATGAAATTCCCGGAGTGTGGAATGCCCAGCATCTGAGGCCTTATCTGACATGAAATTGTCAGTTTTACTCTTTTGTTTTTAGGACCATGTAAAAAGGCACGACTTGCCTAGAACAGTCTGGTTACTTGAGCAAAAGATTATAAAGTGGACGTAGGTCATGATTCGACCGAACCACTGTAAAAATATCGCGTGTCATTTACCTTTACTGCACTGTTTCTTATCTGCTCTTTTATTTTTAACTAACATCAATCATTATCATTTCGAGATTTGTTATAAACTATGCAATGATTTCGAAACACCTAATTCAAAGTTCCACCCATCAAATTGGAAGGCTAGCGATAACCAAAGTTC
>JASFAX010002282.1:0-46578 GCA_030737875.1 Allium sativum
TGAAATGGATATGATATATTGGATATATTGGTTGTTATTATAATCGTGTAAGATTATTAAAAGTGAAATGGTTATGTAAATAATCGATCAGAATTCATATAAGTGAAATATATGAAATCGAAACGAATTAAATATGAAATTAAATAAGGATTGGAATTAAAACCTTGGAGCTTGGAAAGGTGTTTTAAAACGGATTTGGATTAATTATGTGAGAATTTTAAAATCCTGGGAGATTTTAAATTGCTTGACAAGCATTGAGAAGGATATTTTGAAATGAATTTCAAAATAGAAATGTTTAGAAATGATTTTGAAAGTGATATAGTATTGAACTCACTTCGATAGCTGGAAAATAGATTCCGATGATGATCATGACGTGATCGGTGTTCACTTTCGAGCGGTAATTGACGAATTACTACCAAAGAGATTGTTTTTGAATTGTCTGAGAAAAGAATGTGTTTTGAATTTCAAAAAGAAATATTTGATTTTGAAAAGCTAAGTTATTTAAAATTCCCAGGAAAAGATGGTTTGAATTAAAATCAGTTAAGTAAGTGGAAATTTAACTGGATTAGAATGATATCGAGAAATTTGGATTTGTGTCATAGGAATTCGAAATGGTTTAAATTGGGGAGTTAAGAGTTGAAAATCAAGAATCTAACCTTGGTTTGAAATGGAATTCAACGTGGAAATAAGAGAGTGGTTTTGTTGGAGATAAAATTGATTGGAGTTTGACTAGGATAACATTGGTATATGCTAAGTTGATAGTATATGGAAGTGATGGAGTTGATAAGCTCGACAAAAAGGTACAAGTTTATTTATATATGTGTTTGGTGATTTATGAGCCGATTAGGCAAACCGCTTGGCTGTTTGATTTTCTTTTGGGTTGAAGAAGGCCTAGAGAGGAAAGTTGGAGCTTGACTTATTGACCCGTACGAAGGAGGTGCTGGCAAAAATTTTCAGAAATTTAGGGTGATAGAAAATTTTCAAGATTTTTGAAAATATTAGTTAATAGAAATGAATTAGTAATTTAATTGAAATTAAATTGGTTCAGTTGAAACTGAAGTTAAAGAAGTAAAAATAATTTTTAACCAGTTAATAGGGTTTGTTTTCTACCTTAGAAATTTCGGGGACGAAATTATTTTAAGGGGGGAAGAATGTAACAACCCGTATTTACAACGATGTATAATTTATTTATTTAATTATATAGATAGTGAAAGTGGTTGTTTAATCAAATTATATTGAATATTTAATTAAAATAAATAATAGAATAATATATTTAATTTCTGAAATAATCAGAAATAGTGGATTGACAATATAATGTGAACTGGACAATTCAAAGAATTTAATTCAGCTTAGAATTGAATTAGAATGACGAATATATTATTTGAACGACAGTTTGAACGTATAATTATATTATAATTAAAACCGAGCTAGAAATGGCGCTGCAGTTCATAATTTGGCGATTCAAACTTTAACTGAATATACATGGTCGGTTTTAAATCGGATTTCTGTGAAACAAGAAACGTTCGGAGCTAGTGAAGTATATTTTTCTAATGGAAGAGAAAAATCGGGATTTCAATGTGAAGATTTTGATTTATGTCCAAATCAAATTTTAGAAAAGTCGCTATGGAATTCCCTTATAATTTATATCGATTTATTTATATTTCTAAATGGATTTTTAAATATAAATCGAATGTCGATGTAACACTAGATTTGGAATATCGAGTTATAAATCCAATTAGAGCTGTACGATATTCTATTGTGAATACGTAAAATAATATTTATTTTTAAATATTAAATTTAATTGTTTTTAAATATATTTATGTATTTAAAAGGGTTATTTAGTGCTTTAAAAATAGCCAGTTTTGCAAATGACCTCAAAATTCGACGAAACCAATTTTGTTGGATTCATAATATGAAATTATTGTTAGATTTCAATTTTCGTGATTTTTGAAGTCAGTATGTGGCCGTACCGATTTTTAATGTAAGAAAAAACCAGTATTTTGACGGTAAAAAATATGCTGTGTTAGCAAACGGAGTCGGAATTCGACGAAACCAGTTTCGTTGGGACCATAATGTCGAACTGTAGCTGCATGGCCATTTTCGTGATTTTTTAGTATCGTATGTGGTCACAGGAATTTTTCGAAGACAAGTACAAATAGCATTTGACTAAAAAGGATATTATAATCAAAATATCTCCTACCCCTTATCCTATATAAACACTTATAACTTATCAAAAGAAGGCCACGCCTCATTTTTTCTCAACCGCCACTTTTTCTCTTTTATTTCTTCCAGGGAAAAAAAATCAGATCTTCATAAAATCGAAATCCATTGCTATAAAATCATATAAATCCTAATCTATATATATTTGAATTCGCCGGTGGATTCTCTTCATCCCAGTATGATTTTTATTTGGCTAGATCTCGTTTTCTTGTTACTGGGAACTTGCACAGTAGCCACGGCTTGGGTTTATAAACGATATTGGCGATTTGAGTGGTTTTAGAGTTTAGATTTGAGATTGTAGTGGAGATTGTCGTCGATTGGAGGAAATTGGGGTAGTTTGGTGATATTTGAGGTTGGTACTTTACTGTACAGTGACCATTGGGCAGAAAAACGGAAATGGTTTGGTGGCGTCGAGTTTAGAGATGAGGGGATGGTCGAGTAGAGGGATTGTTTCTGAGAATAATGGTGGCTTCAGTTTGGTGTTTAGTTAAGCGTGGAGAAGGAGAGCTCAATGGGAAGGGTCGAAAATGTTATGTTTTAGAAGAGGAAGTCACGACATTTGAGTTTGGGGAAGAAGCATCTCGTGTGGGCGGATAGAAGGAAGATGGGCCGAACTATTTGGGTAAAGCCCAAAGTGTAAATAAATTAGGTTTAAATTCTATTTAATAGCATATTAAATTGTAAATGCGATAACTTATTCATGTGTTATCAGAATTCCACGAAACAAGATCTGTTAGAATCGTATGGACGGGAGCAACACAATGGAACTGACTGGGAGTGACTTGAGGCTCGTTAAAATTTATAGCAAAATAAATTGTCGGATCTGAATCAAATCAAAGACAATTATCGTTATTTAATGATGATCGTCCAATGTGAGTAAAACTCACCAACCCTGAACAGTTATATTTCTATAACGTATTCTTAGAACTGATAATTATCTGTTGAATGCTGTGTGTTAACTATTTGGTAGAATTGCTTATGTATTTTTTGAAATTATATATAACGATATATATATATATAAATCTTTAATTAAATGTTGATTTTGTTTAGCAGAATATTTCATAGTGGAATGAAATCGATGTTAATTATGTTGATTAACATCTGTGATGCAGGGAAACAAGTTAGAGGGACCCAACAGTGTTCCTCAATATATAAAATATTGTTTTGTTCATATACTGTGATATATGATGTGATATATAATATGTTGTTGATTATGTGTGTTTGAATGACACCGATTACTATTGTTTGGTCTTTTAAATACCGTAAGAAAACCCTGAGATGAAAAAGGAAAATTTCAATAATTATATTGAAATAAAATATTATATAAAATCGAAAGATTTTAAATAGAAGGAAGATTTCAAACTGTATATTGGAATAGAATATTTATAAAATCAAATGATTTTATATGTAGGAATATTTATAAAATCAAGGGATTTTATAAAGGAAATTATTTGTAAAACAAATATAAAGGAAACTATTTGTAAAACAAATATAAAGGAAACTATTTGTAAAACAAATATAAGGGAAATATTTGTAAAACAAATAGAAAGAGAAATATTTGTAAAACATTTACAAATAAAATAGAAAGAGAAATATTTGTAAAACGTTTACAAATAAAACAGAATGAGAAATATTTGTAAAACATTTACAAATAAAACAGAAAGAGAAATCTTGGTAAAACATTTACAAATAGAATTAAAAAGGGAATTTTTGTTAGAAAACAAATAGAATTAAAAAGGGAATATTTGTTAGAAAACAAATTGAATTAAAAAAAGGAATATTTGTTAGAAATAAAAAGAAAAATAAAGGCATATTTATTTAGAAATGAATAGAAATATAAAGGAGTATTTATCTGGAAAATAAATAGAATTTGAAAAGGGATATTTATATAGAAAATAAATAGAAGTACTTAAAAGGGAAAAATTTCGGAAATGAATATTTTAGGATTTAACAGAAGTATAAAATGGGATATTTGGAAAATAAATATCAATTAGAGTTAATCGAATTTAGTTATTCGAAAGTTGTAAATCGAATTTACTTATTCGAAGGAGTTAGTCGAATTTAGTTAATCGGAGAAAGTTAATCAAATATGAAACACCCCACCTCCGTTGAGGTCACTCTCAAAGGGAATGCCTTAACTTTGGTGGAGGGTTATAGGTACAAGACACAGAAAAATTTCCAAGACAGATAAATATAAGCAGCGAAAATCCAACATTTATTGCATACGTGGTTCAATACAAAAGTATTACAGCAAATTGTCTCAAAAATAACTTCCAAAACATTACACCATAATTTATGTCTTGATTAATAAATAAAGAAGCATAACACATAGATAAAACTGCATAAATCCCCAAAGGTCAAATCCAAAAGCCATAGCCAATGCAAGAGAGTCCAAATCATACATCTACTTTCTTGAAGCTTGCAAAGAGTCTGATTAAGATGGAGTGTTTCCTCCCTGTGGACACAAGGGGGGAAACGGAAGAAAAGAAAATGAAAGAAAATGGGTCAGACAATAAGCCTGGTAAGTTCAGTGATTACAAGTATTTAAACAAGGAAAGGGATCATGACAGTGATAACAGAACATAGGACAATACCCTAATATAAGATAAGAGGAACGTATGATCGCACCCATTACTATAGTCTCCGCACCTACTTAACCATTGGTTCAACCAACCCCACTTGTTTATAGGAAACGATCCCCTTAATGATCGGCTCCTACTCGCATGCATTCATGTCCTGTGTCATTCGGCCCCGCTTGACTGTAGCTACCTGTGTTGGTCCCACCATAGGGTGTATCAGTCCCTCTGATGGCAACCCGACACGATTCAAGATGCACAGTGTACACAACTGATTCCCAGTGTATGACTTTTCCACTCTGGAGTACGTGCACGCCAGTACTCCGTCGGAACCTACACTGGCCCACCAACCATCGACGTTTTGACCGCTTATATTTCAGCTCAGTAATCATGCCCTACCCTGCCTAGTTTTAGGGTACCATGATACATCTATGTGGGTTACTGCTGAAATCGGTCCCCATTACTAGGGCTTTCTAATCAACATGTTTATTTGGTTAAGTGTCCAAGTTTACCTAACCCCGCCCGTTCATTTAACATGTTGAATCGGTTAAGTGTTTTCCTAATTTACTTAACCCTACCTATCCTGACTTAGCTTTAATTTATTAAAGCACCAACCGTTCACATTAGAAATGTCTTGTGGTGGTCACTGGATGTGCCGGTCAGTTCCGGGCAGATTTACACCACAACTCAGTCCAACCTCGGGTTCTTTTTGGGCTTGATGCACTAACCACCCACATTAGACAGGTCTTGTTGTGGTCACTGGATATGCCGGTCGGTTCCGGGCAGATTTACACCAAAACTCAGTCTAACCTCGGGTTAGGCATATTCGTCTTTTCTAAATTCATATTTTTCTATATATGTCAAATTTCTTTATGTAAATTAATTTTAAATTTAATCATGCCATGATTATACTTTCAAATATTGCTCACAATAAATGGTATATCAAATATACCATTTTATGAACAAACCTATGCCATGAATTTTCATGTTTTCCCATCGTGATCCCCGTAGAACGTACGTATGAATCATATAAAATGTTGTGCTAACAAATTAGCCGAAACCCATAAACAAAAAGAGGTAATAAACAATGAACATGACATGAACACAAAATAACATACATTTAACTTATCACATCTATCTTGGCATAGATGTATCACTATCTCAACTAAACAGGTAAAGGTGAACTTGTGACTAAGTTGGATCTAATTTTCATGTAAACTTGATATGGGTCTGACATGGAAGTTTAACATATAAACCACAATTTTGCATACTAACTTATGTATGTCAAAACATAAAAAAACCACTATGTCACAACTTGGCATGATAACTTATGTGTTAAAACATAAGAGGATTGCAAATCAAATCTTGCAACCTAAATAGAATCATAGTTCTAAATGTTAATCTAACATGCAAGCATGTGATTTAGATCATAAGCTTTCCAATCACCACCAAATTACAACATGACATATTTTACCATTTATTTGGCAAAATAAATCCATTACCCAATTATAATAGATTCCAATAACATAAAATGTTGTTCATCACCATAAGCATATAAATATGATTAATATACAACATGTTCATCGCCAAAAGCATATAGACATGATCAATTACAATGATACTTGAAGATAAACGAGAATAAAATCTTATACATAGGCATCATACTATATCCCAATTGCAACATGTCATGATTCAATCAAAAAGAGTGTTTAAATCTGCGTAACAACTAACTTACAAACTAAAAAGAAATTCTTGCGTTTTGAAATCTGAATTCAGAAATTGGAGATGCGCGCCTTTGATGAAGATCGTTGAATCAGATTAGATTAATTTGATTTTTGATGTAAGCTTTTAACTTGTCTTTGAATTGAAAATGGTGACGGCTACTCCAAGTCCTCTACTGATGGCATTTTAGTTCTAGGTTTATTTTTCTGTGTTTTTGGGTTGAGAATTGAGTTTTTTATATAGAATTTCAGTTTAATTATAGCCGTCAGATGAACCTAGGGTTAATCACAGCCACTCAGACCAGATCAGGACCATCTAGAAACCCTAGTGACTCAGCATCATGTCAGCAGTCCTTCAAAATTCAGATCTGGCCGGGGGCTAGGTCAACCCCCAGGTCGACCCTAAGGTCGACCCCTAGGTCGACCTACAGGGGGGAGGTCGATACTAGGGTCGACCCCCTCGTCGACCTGCCTGGGCGGGAATTTTCCCGCCCAGCCCGCTTCTGAGACTTCTAGAGGCCATAACTTCTTCATACGAAGTCCAGTTCACGCAAACTCGGACTCTATCTCACGTAGAATTTCGAGACGAACGCAATGGCGTAACCCGTTTCCCTTAATTCTCACATTTTAAATTAAGTATTCTAGGATTCATTATTATAACGTTAATAGAAAATACGGGGTGTTACATTCTCCACTCCTTTTAGGATTTCTTCCCCGAAATCTTCAAGTCGAGAAGAACTTATATCCTACCATCCAAACACCCATCTACTTAACCATCAAACATAGGCATCCATTGTCCTTAAAAGATTTCTAATGCTTCATGATCATATGCATTGTGTGTGTATATGTCCTTATCTAATGCAAAATCAGGCGGCTACTGATTTAGTTGACCTCCTTAATGCAAATTATGTCAGTACCATGAGTCCATTATGAATGCAATTTTTCCTACTCAAAATTTTTTACATGCATGTACAATCATCCATACAAATGCAACGTCCATATGATAACACATCAAGTTTTTAATCCATAAACCATTACATATATGCATATGCAATATGGAAGTGACTGAGCCGATCTAGTACCTAATGTGTGTGTATATGCATCCACTAGCAACCACTTGCAACCACTTGCAACCATCAATCATAACATGTTTCAATTACATGTTTACATCCAAATAGGTTCCTACCTAAGGATAAAGAATAGGATCGAGGAGATATACCTAAAAAGATAGATATGAACATAAACTTGAGGAAAAAGAGATTAAAGACGTACCCCCAAAAAGAAAGGGGTAGGTTGCGCGTATTCTGTCCTCAGTTTCCCAAGTCGCATCTTCCTCGGTGTCGCTCCATTGAACTTTGACGTGCTAAACTTCACGGTTGCGTAGCATTTTGACCTCTGTTCCCAAGATACGGGTTAGAACTCTCTTCACAGTTGCTTCTCGTTCAGCTTCAACTTCTTCTAGCATACTTGGTTCAACCACATCCGCAAACTCATGTAAGCATTTCCGCAAGTGAGAGACATGAAAGACATTATGAATCCCGACCAATCTTTCGGGCAGCTGTACCCTATAAGACATCTTCCTAATCTTCTCGATGATAGGGAATGGCCCTACAAATCTTGGTGCTAACTTCCCTGCAGATCCAAAGCAAATGATGATAGGGAATGGCCCTACAAATCTTGGTGCTAACTTCCCTGCAGATCCAAAGCAAACGACGTTCCTCGAAGGAGATTCTTTAAGGAACACCTTGTCTCCAACTTCGAACTCAAGGTCGGTTCTTCTTTTGTCTGTGTAGGACTTCTGTCTATCTTGGGCAGTCTTCATTCTTCTTCAAATCAAGTCCACTTTCGCTGAAGTCTCCCTAATCATGCCTGGTCCAAGTATGAGCTTGTCTGTGGACTCCCACCAGCATGTTCGTGACCTGCACGGTCTTCCATATAAAGCTTCGAAAGGTGCCATGCCTATGGTGGCTTGGTAGCTATTGTTGTAAGCGAATTCCACCAAAGGTAGATGATCTTCCCATATTCCTCCGAAGTCAATAACGCATAACCTCAAGAGGTCTACTAATACTGTTGACTCTTTCCGTTTGGCCATCGGTTTGAGTGAGATAGGCCGTGCTTAAGCATAACTGTGTGCCTACAGCCTCTTGTAAACTCTTCCAAAACTCGCTCGTGAAGATAGGGTCTCGATCACTCACTATGCTGGAGGGTATCCCATGGAGTCGAACTATCTCTTTGAGATATATGGATGCTAGAGATGAGGTAGTCCTTCTACTCTTGACGGGTATAAAGTGGGCGCTATTTTTGAGTCGGTCCACTATTACCCAAATGCTGGTATTTCCCCTTCTTGACCTAGGCAACCCATCTATAAAGTCCATCGAGATGCTATCCCATTTCCACTATGGGACCTCTAGAGGATGGAGCAGACCACCAGGCTTCTTCTGCTCCGCCTTGACTTGTTGGCATATTAAACAATTAGAAACAAATTCAGCTACGTCTTTCTTCTTGCCATTCCAAAAGAAAACTCTTTTGATATCTTTATACATTTTGTCTCCACCTGGGTGTATGGTCAGCTTGGAATGGTGTGCCTCTTCTAGGACCGCCTTTACCAAGCCCCTTGCTTGTGGGACACATAGTCATCCATCTCGTCTTAACCAGCCCTTGGCATCAATGGGGTATCTATTGAGGTGACTAGAAGTGTCACCCTTAATTAACTTGTCCATCACTTCTGCTAGTTGAGGGTCTTCTCTTTGCGCGACTCCGATTGAGTCTAATAGAGTTGGTCGCACTTTTAATGTTGCTAGCAAGCCAGGTACGAAGTCAGTGGAGGGTCTGAAGTTAATGCTTGCTATGAACTCCAAGCTTTGCCTTTCCACAAAGAAAGGGCTTAAGGTTAGCTTCTTTCTACTTAAGATGTCTGCTACTGCATTGCCCTTGCTAGGAGTGTAGGAAATCTCGAAATCGTTAGAGGCGAGGAACTCCATCCACCTTTGCTGCCTCAAGTTGAGATATTTCTGCGAGAATAGGTACTTCAACGATTTATGGTCAGTATATAGTTCAAATTTCTCACCTAGGAGATATTGGCGCCAAGACTTAAGTGCAAAAACGATGGATGCCAACTCTCGGTCGTGGGTTGGGTAGTTTTTCTCATGCACTTTCAACTGTCTTCCACCATATGCCACTACCTTCCCTTCTTGCATCAGAACAGCGCCTAGTCCCGTTCCGCATGCATTTGTGTATATAGTAAACAACTTGCTTCCATTAAGCAATGTCATAACTAGGGCTGTTGTTAGAGCCCTTTTCAGACGTTGGAAAGCAATATCGCAATCCAAATCCCAATTGAAAGCTAGGTTCTTCTTTGTCAATCTTCTTAGTGGAGCTGAAATTTTCGTAAAGGCTTTGATGAACTTTCGATAAAAGCCTACTAGCCCGAGAAAGCTTCGGACTTCGGTTGCGATTCGAGGAAGCTTCCAATCTTGCACAGCAACCACTTTCGCAGGGTCCACAGCTATTCCCTCTTTGGACACCACATGTCCAAGGAACCTAACATCTTCTCTCCAGAAATGGCATTTGGAGAATTTAGCTTTCAACTGATGTGCACGGAGAGTATCCATGACTTCCTTTAGATGCTGAGCTTGCTCTTCCTCATTCTTTGATAAGATCAAAATATCATCTATGAAGACCACCACAAACTTATTGAGGAACTCTCGGAACACCCTGCTCATTAAATCAATGAAGTAAGCGGGTGCGTTTGTCAAGCCGAAAGGCATGACAAGCCACTCAAAGAAACCATCGTGAGTTCTGAATGTGGTTGTAACGAACCATAATTTCTGTATATTTAAAATTTAAATTTTAAATTAAATAAATCGTATACTATGGGTTAAATTTATATTAATTTATATTACGAACCTGAAATGGCGCGGTAGTTTGAAAATTCGATTTTAAACTTTGGAAAAATATATAAAATTCATTTTAAATCAGAATTGGGTAAAACTGGGAACGTTAGAATCTAATTTATCATATCATTCCAGAGAATGTAAGAAATTGAAATTTCCCGGGATAAATTGCAAGTTAGGACTAAATCAAAATTTCGAAAGGTCGCTATGAAATTTATATAAAGAAATTATAAGCGTTTGAGATTAAAATTTGAATTCCGGATTTGTTAAATTTTAAAATAATTATATATGGGAATATAAAATATGTGAATTTGATTTATAAAATTTTATTTAAGTTATAAATTGATTAAAATTGAATTTTAAGGATATTTAATTTGAAAGTTAAGTTAAAGTTGGAATTTTATTTGTTTATATTTATTTTGATATTCAAGTTTGAAATATGAAAATAATTAAATGTGGAATTTAAAACATATGTGAAATAAATTTGTAAATTTATCTAAATTGTAATTTGGTTTGAATATGAATTTATAAATATTTAAATTTGAATTTAAACAGTTAATTGGATTTGAATATTTTATTTATTTATTTAACTGTGAAATTTAACTGTTTTGGCGACTGTCTCGGAATTCGACGAAACTGGCGCCATCAGAACCGGAACGATGAATTATTATAGGATTTCTATTTGCGTTACAATCTGACTCACCGTTTGATCGTATGAGAGAAAATGTGAACGAGACCCTTGCAAGCTGATAACTGGGTGTTTTGACATTTAGGACCTTCTATGAATTATATAAATAAATCTCTCCCTTCACATATCAGCCCATTTCCACCTTATACTCATTTTCTCCATCAAATCTTTTTCCATGGCTGAATTAAAATTTCAGAACCATAGAAAAATAAAAATACATCTCCAAAATAAAATCTCTCCAAACGCTAGCTTGTTATATATCAATTCGAAGCTCTCAACTAGTAGAATCCAGATCTACAATTCGTTTTGACATGCATCACCTCAGTCGATCAGAATTCGCGGTCAAAGCTGAGGAATTTCGAAACCCTAGCTTTAAATTTGGGGGTTTTTGATACGGGGCTCAATCGAGAAATCAGAAAACTGGGTATTGTAGCCTTCGACTATAGGAATCAATTGCTTGTGATCGGAGGTTGTGTAGTGGTGTGTAGTGACCGAATTTGATCATCGAATGGGGGAATTTCCGTTCGCACTTCAGGTTGCTGGCGCCGGAGTTGTCCACCGAAGACGGCGGCTTTGGTGTCTGGGGAGGCGGCTCGAGACGAGCTTCAAAATGGAGGTGGTCCTAGGTCCTAATTCGGTCGGAGCTCCGAGATACTGGAGGTCAAAGATCGGCGGATTGGGTTTTTTTTCCGTTCGGCCCTGTAGCAGAAAGAGGAAATGAGCGGGAGAAGAGGGATGACATGGCGGGAGTCCATTGGGTGAGAGAAACTTCTAATTTTATATATATTTAAAATATCAAATGGTAAAACGAGCATAACTTCTTCATACGACCTCGGATTGACGCGCGGTTTGTTGCATTAGGATCGTGGCAGAATTGCGGACGTTTTCGCAATGACCTGGCTGCGTTTAAAGACTGTCAAATTTTGGGCTTCTTCTGGACGTCCGATTCAAATTGAAACCCGAAAGTGAGTGTTTCTTCGCTCACGAAATACTAAATTAATCCCATATTTATCGAATTAAAGTATGAAGTAATCTGGTTGCATGGTTGTGATTGGCTGTTGAATTGGTTGCTTGAATTTGATTTACCAGTGGGTTAACATGAAAAATTGATCGACAATTAGTTATTTAATTAAATTAAATTTCCAGTTGGAAATTCGAATCCTCGGAAATTCTGAAACTGTTTAATGCTGATCAGTTGAATAAATTGTGTGATGGATGTTTGGTTGTATTTATTACTGAATTTGATATAGACACTGTTAATATTTCATTTCAGTGTGTTGTATTGCATGTGGGTGTGACGATAAATCCCATTCACCCTTGATGTTACGGGCATCGAATAAACCCGGGATTTATCGATAAAAATGAATTAAGAACACAGAGTGAAATGATAAATCTCTGTGACCCTGATTTGGTTTGAAATGATAGATCCATCCCTGAATATCGAGAAATAAAAATTAAATCACTTGGCCATAGGATAGAAAATTATATACGGACATCGGTTGGTTAAATAATTTTTAAAATTATTCGAAATATATTCGATGTGAAATTTCATTTAAAGGAAATGTGTCGATTTTCGATAAATTATTATTTTCTTTTAAATTATGGATTCTCGATGACATTTGAAATGATTAAGGAAAATTTCCAAATTTATTTGGAATTTGAAATTCGGATTTAAATATAATTTGGGATTTATTCCAATAGTTGGACTCAAGTGTAAATAATTCTTTTGAATTAAAATTTTGGAATAAAAAGTAATCGTGGATATTTGAATTGTTTAAAAACTATATACGAGTATGGTTTGAATTCTCGAAACGTAAAATGGTTGAAGGGAGTTTGAAACAAGACTTTGAAATAGGGTAACTCCATTTGAGGTTGGGATTTTGATTCGAGTGCTGAAATTTGGAAGGAGGAATAATTTAAATTCTATTTTTAATTTTTTTTTATTTTAAACTATATATCTACCTTATTTTCAAGTAAAGTTTTATACATTATTATTTTGAAATTATTTAGTAAAATCTTGTTTTATATATATGTAGCGATTTGAATTACCGTAGTATACTCTAATGAATTTTATCAGTAAAATTTTATATGTATATGGTTTGTTTATAAGTATTTATTTTAAATTTTATTCTTCTTCCGAATGGAAAGTGTTTGTTTTTTTTAAATCGTTGGTTTAAATGGAGTCGAGAGAATGTTATATTCTTTTTGAATATGAATTGATTTAAATCTATTTTATACGGAAAAGGTAGATTTTATTCTATGTGAATATGAAAGGTGATTTCAAGAATTGAAATGAATAGATATGGAAATATATATACCCTATTTGAATATGAATGGGTTCAAATGAAATTTGATTTGGAATAACTGAAATCATTTGAAATGAAGTATATTCTGTATGAATATATATATATCGATTTGAAATATTATATGAATATAATATAATGGTATGGAAATAAATCCCGGTTTGGAATATAATTGGTTTGGGAATGATCGAAATATTTTGATATGAAAATTATATTCTATTTGAATATAAACTGGGCTCGAAACAAAATATGATGTTGATATGAAAGCGAACTTTTGTGGAATGTAAAAGAACCGACCGATGTGAAAAATGTAAACGTTTGGTTGTTAAGGAGACCGGAGTCGACATAAGGCATACTCTCTGTCAGTGTCGATACTACTTTGACAACTGTGTACGCGGTGGAAGTTCCAGAACCGGAGTAGGATGGTATGGAGGCGATTACTGGATTTGAAGAAAGAGAACGATGATGGATTAGCCTTGACCTTCGGGTCATAATTGAAATGACTAAAACAGGAGCCATACCCGGGTTAATGAGATCGCATCTCTGATCAAACACACTCCTTCGATACCATCTCTATTACTGTTGTGATTGATTTGGGTGTGCCCTTTGAATATGGGAATGTCGTTCGAGGTGGGCTGTAGTTGCGGCTATGCGTTACCACTGGCCTGGGGGCCGTGAATTCGGTAGAATCCTACCGGGGTATTCCCTCAGTGCCTTGTCATATTATCCTAATCGAGCCCTTACGATTGTGATTTAACGTTGTCGTATCACGGCGCATCCCTATCCACCGACGTACTAGTGTGTTATATGCAAACTGTATGGCAATGGTATAAACGGCGTAAGGGTAACATGGTAATCCCGCTGACGCTATTTTCGATATTATACTTTACTGAATAAACACTATTGTAATAGCGTATTATACTATGTATGTATTAGTTTAACGGACCCTTGAGAGATGGAAAATCCCGTAACATCTCTTGAGTTACTGCACCATGACACTGATATTATTTCATATTTTAATTTAACTAATATGAGATGATTTAGTGCTGATCCGAGTGTTTGTTGTATTTTCTTTTATGCAATATGCTCGGGTCAGCAGTCGTTGCAGTTAATGAAGATTATTTGGCCTTGGAGATCGAAGACGGAGTTTGGTATATGTATCCACTACATTTTATTTCCGCTGCATTACTGTATGTAAGTGTATAACTCTGATGATTTAAATGTTGTAACTCGAATGTATATGTTTAAATGCTTTTGAATATTTATTTGTCTATTATATGTTATCCTTCCGCTATGAGATTCCGTGATTGTTTTTCTTTTCTGTCTCTTTTTCTTTTTTCCCAATAACTATCCGGATTAGTGATTTGTTTGGGTCGACATGTGTGGTTTATGGTCGATTTAAATGGTCAAAAATCTGGGTCAGTACAGTTGGTATCAGAGCGATGGCTAGCGATAACCTTGGCTCTGTTTGGGAATTAACTCATTAGAGATGGGGTTAGTAACGCCCTAGAATGAGTTCGAGTGAATATATGAGAGAGCTATTTGTATTTTTGGATATAAAATGATTTTATGTTGTGTTAATTGTTCTGTTGAATATTTATAGATTCTGGTCGATATATGGGATGCCATAGAATCGATAGGAATTTCTAAATGATCGGACAGAATGACTTGACATAATATGGTTTTCGATTATATTTTAAAATATATCAAATATATATTATGGTTCAAATATGTATGTATTTGTCTTAGTGGGTGATAATATAAAGTTATTACCCATTATGGTTGATTAAATCATAAATCTAATACGGAAATTTAATGAATTTGGAAAATATTTGGAAAAAAAATCTGTTGAATACAATTGGGGGGCAAAACAATTGCGATTTAAATGAAATGGACTTGAGGGTTGGATTCTGGTGCTTTTGAGATAGTTTTGTCAAATTTTGAAATTATATCGTATTGTAAGTCTTTACGAAAGAAATGGTTTAAAGGATTTTAAAAGAACTAAGTGTGTAATCCCTTCTCGGACATCAGAAATTGACTTCGATAATGAGTGCACGCATTATCGACGTTTATTATGAAGTGTCTAAGTGGGGGAGACCACTCCGTACTTTCATAACCTGTTTGAAAAGAATTTTGGATCTAGATTTCCATGGGTATGTAAAGTGTATTTTCAAATTTATACAGGATTGAAATTTCTTTGTTTATTAATTAAAGTTGAATTTTAATTTAGGGTGTGTTCTATAGATTTTATAAATACGTATGTATTTTGAACTTAGGTTACAAAATCAGAATCAAGCAATTTAAGTTCGTACTAATTTGCGACATCGATTCAAGGTTAATACTCTCGGTTCCTTGAAATTTTAGATTTTGAAATGTTGGAATGGACTTAAGAACTGAGGGGTTGTCACATAACTCTTGAATTTGGATTGTAAAAATATTTTATCAGATAAAGTATAGCTTTATTTAAGTAGAGGGAATCGAATAATGATAGTTGAGAATTAAGTATGAATTTGAGTCGTGAAACAGTCGCTAATTCAAATCATGACGTGTACGTCGAATAAATAAATTTGGTTAACGGAATAAGGGTCAAGTGAATCCAGTTCGTCGAAAATTTTAAAGTGAATTCAAGTTTAATCGAAATATAACACTTGAAACAAAATCGGAAATTGAATAGAAAGAATACCGAATATAAAGTAAGCAATTGAATGTTGATCCAATTATTGAAAATGAGGTGATAACAACGTTAAGTGTTAAGGATTTACAAAGTATTGGAATCGAAAGGTTGAAATTTCAAACAGAAATAAACCAACGTTATGAGAAAATCCAAAATAGTCGATAAGCTGAAATTAAAATGACTATAACTTTTGACGGGCTGATCGGAATCTGACAACTCCGGACTTTATGGAAACCTTAGATATTGAGTTAAAACTTTCGTTAATAGCGCCCGTTGAAATTCTCATGTTTACTATGCTGAAATTCAAGTTTTAGACATAGTTGTATGTACAGGAAATTAAAAAACAGAGGTGTACATCGATATTGTTTTGATCATAACTCCCAAACGAAACGTCGGATTTTAGTGTACGAGTACTATTCAGAAAGGCCAGAGTGTAAGCTAAAACTTTTCCTTAATGTACTAAGTAAAATTTTCAGATTTAGAGGGCTGAAAACTGACATGAACAATTCAGGCCTGCATTTTCAGCGCTCGGGCTGAAACGTTCACTTGCGGTAAAACTGCCATAACTTTTAAACCGATTATCCAAATTCGATGAGTCCGGACATTTCGGAAAGCCTGAAACAAGAGCAACTTTTTCCTGGTATGCTTTGGTCAAATTCCAACTTTTAATGCGTGATAATCAACGATTTGTTCGCTGGCCTATTACGGATATTTGGTTTTGTAGTTGAAACGATGAAATCTTGATATGTATGTTGTGTACATTTGTTATATATTTTATATATGTTAAATTCTTAATGTGTATGTAAGTATCTGGCAGGTGTAAGAAGTCACATTTCGCTTCAAAGCTCGCTTGCGCTTTAATGCTTAATGCCAAGGTAAATAAAAATGCAATATAAAGCTAAAAGAGGTACGTACTTGTGGTATATGGTTTTGAGGGTTTTATATTTTGTTTTTCCCCACTTTTGGGATGCCTCATCATTGGATGAGATGTATATTGAGTCGTATATGTATTGGGATTTTCCCGGACCTCTCCGTGCAAAGGAGATGCTGCCGAAATTTTTCGTGATTTCGGGAGTTAGAAAAATTTACGGAATTTACAACTATACTTGTTTTGAAAATATTATTTTTAAGTATGGATTTGAAAAAGATATGCGCTTGATATCGTTTCGTTCTCTTTTCGAGGACGAAAAGATTTTAAGTGGGGGAGAATGTAACGAACCATAATTTCTGTATATTTAAAATTTAAATTTTAAATTAAATAAATCGTATACTATGGGTTAAATTTATATTTATTTATATTACGAGCCTGAAATGGCGCCGTAGTTTGAAAATTCGATTGTAAACTATGGAAAAATATATAAAATTCATTTTAAATCAGAATTGGGTAAAACTGGGAACGTTAGAATCGAATTTATCATATCTTTCCAGAGAATGTAAGAAATTGAAATTTCCCCGGATAAATTGCAAGTTATGACTAAATCAAAATTTCGAAAGGTCGCTATGAAATTTATATAAAGAAATTATAAGCGTTTGAGATTAAAATTTGAATTCCGGATTTGTTAAATTTTAAAATAATTATATATGGGAATATAAAATATGTGAATTTGATTTATAAAATTTTATGTAAGTTATAAATTGATTAAAATTGAATTTTAAGGATATTTAATTTGAAAGTTAAGTTAAAGTTGGAATTTTATTTGTTTATATTTAATTTGATATTCAAGTTTGAAATATGAAAATAATTAAATGTGTAATTTAAAACATATGTGAAATAAATTTGTAAATTTATCTAAATTGTAATTTGGTTTAAATATGAATTTATAAATATTTAAATTTGAATTTAAACAGTTAATTGAATTTGAATATTTTATTTATTTATTTAACTGTGAAATTTAACTGTTTTGGCGACTGTCTCGGAATTCGACGAAACTAGCGCCATCAGAACCGGAACGATGAATTATTACAGGATTTCTATTTGCGTTACAATCTGACTCACCGTTTGATCGTACGAGAAAATGTGAACGATACCCTTGTAAGATGATAACTGGGTGTTTTGACATTTAGGACCTTCTATGAATTATATAAATAAATCTCTCCCTTCACATATCAGCCCATTTCCACCTTATACTCATTTTCTCCATCAAATCTTTTTCCATGGCTGAATTAAAATTTCAAAACCCTAGAAAACTAAAAATACATCTCCAAAATAAAATCTCTCCAAACGCTAGCTTGTTATATATCAATTCGAAGCTCTCAACTAGTAGAATCCAGATCTACAATTCGTTTTGACATGCATCACCTCAGTCGATCAGAATTCGCGGTCAAAGCTGAGGAATTTCGAAACCCTAGCTTCAAATTTGGGGGTTTTTGATTCGGGGCTTAATCGAGAAATCAGAAAACTGGGTATTGTAGCCCTCGACGATAGGAATCAATTGCTTGTGATCGGAGGTTGTGTAGTGGTGTGTAGTGACCGAATTTGATCATCGAATGGGGGAATTTCCATTCGCACTTCAGGTTGCTGGCGCCGGAGTTGTCCACCGAAGACGGCGGCTTTGGTGTCTAGGGATGCGGCTCGAGACGAGCTTCAAGATGGAGGTGGTCCTAGGTCCTAACTCGGTCGGAGCTCCGAGATATTGGAGGTCAAAGATCGGCGGATTGGGTTGTTTTTCCGTTCGGCCCTGTAGCAGAAAGAGGAAATGAGCGGTAGAAGAGGGATGACGTGGCGGGAGTCCATTGGGTGAGAGAAACTTTTAATTTTATATATATTTAAAATATCAAATGGTAAAACGAGCATAACTTCTTCATACGACCTCGGATTGACGCGCGGTTTGTTGCGTTAGGATTGTGGCAGAATTGCGGACGTTTTGGCACTGACCTGGCTGCGTTTAAAGATTGTCAAATTTTGGGCTTCTTCTGGACGTCCGATTCAAATTGAAACCCGAAAGTGAGTGTTTCTTCGCTCATGAAATACTAAATTAATCCCATATTTATCGAGTTAAAGTATGAAGTAATCTGGTTGCATGGTTGTGATTGGCTGTTGAATTGGTTGCTTGAATTTGATTTACCAGTGGGTTAACATGAAAAATTGATCGACATTTGGTTATTTAATTAAATTAAATTTCCTGTTGGAAATTCGAATCCTCGGAAATTCTGAAACTGTTTAATGCTGATCAGTTGAATAAATTGTGTGATGGATGTTTGGTTGTATTTATTACTGAATTTGATATAGACACTGTTAATATTTCATTTCAGTGTGTTGTATTGCATGTGGGTGTGACGATAAATCCCATTCACCCTTGATGTTACGGGCATCGAATAAACCCGGGATTTATCGATAAAAATGAATTAAGAACACAGAGTGAAATGATAAATCTCTGTGACCCTGATTTGGATTGAAATGATAGATCCATCCCTGAATATCGAGAAATAAAAATTAAATCACTTGGCCATAGGATAGCAAATTATATACGGACATCGGTTGGTTAAATAATTTTAAAAATTATTTGAAATATATTCGATGTGAAATTTCATTTAAAGGAAATGTATCGATTTTCGATAAATTATTATTTTCTTTTAAATTATGGATTCTCGATGACATTTGAAATGATTAAGGAAAATTTCCAAATTTATTTGGAATTTGAAATTCGGATTTAAATATAATTTGGGATTTATTCCAATAGTTGGACTCAAGTGTAAATAATTCTTTTGAATTAAAATTTTGGAATAAAAAGTAATCGTGGATATTTGAATTGTTTAAAAACTATATACGAGTATGGTTTGAATTCTCGAAACGTAAAATGGTTGAAGGGAGTTTGAAACAAGACTTTGAAATGGGGTAACTCCATTTGAGGTTGGGATTTTGATTCGAGTGCTGAAATTTGGAAGGAGGAATAATTTAAAATTTAAATTCTATTTTTAATTTGTTTTTTTTATTATTTTTTTTATTTTAAACTATATATCTACCTTATTTTCAAGTAAAGTTTTATACATTATTATTTAGAAATTATTTAGTAAAATCTTGTTTTATATATATGTAGCGATTTGAATTACCGTAGTATACTCTAATGAATTTTATCAGTAAAATTTTATATGTATATGGTTTGTTTATAAGTATTTATTTTAAATTTTATTCTTCTTCCGAATGGAAAGTGTTTGTTTTTTTTAAATCGTTGGTTTAAATGGAGTCGAGAGAATGTTATATTCTTTTTGAATATGAATTGATTTAAATCGATTTTATACGGAAAAGGTAGATTTTATTCTATGTGAATATGAAAGGTGATTTCAAGAATTGAAATGAATAGATATGGAAATATATATACCCTATTTGAATATGAATGGGTTCAAATGAAATTTGATTTGGAATAACTAAAATCGTTTGAAATGAAGTATATTCTGTATGAATATATATATCGATTTGAAATATTATATGAATATAATATAATGGTATGGAAATAAATCCCGGTTTGGAATATAATCGGTTTGGGAATGATCGAATTATTTTGATATGAAAATTATATTCTATTTGAATATAAACTGGGCTCGAAACAAAATATGATGTTGATATGAAAGCGAACTTTTGTGGAATGTAAAAGAACCGACCGATGTGAAAAATGTAAACGTTTGGTTGTTAAGGAGACCGGAGTCGACATAAGGCATACTCTCTGTCAGTGTCGATACCACTTTGACAACTGTGTACGCGGTGGAAGTTCCAGAACCGGAGTAGGATGGTATGGAGGCGATTACTGGATTTGAAGAAAGAGAACGATGATGGATTAGCCTTGACCTTCGGGTCATAATTGAAATGACTAAAACAGGAGCCATACCCGGGTTAATGAGATCGCATCTCTGATCGAACACACTCCTTCGATACCATCTCTATTACTGTTGTGATTGATTTGGGTGCGCCCTTTGAATATGGGAATGTCGTTCGAGGTGGGCGGTAGTTGCGGCTATGCGTTACCACCGGCCTGGGGGCCGCGAATTCGGTAGAATCCTACCGGGGTATTTCCTCAGTGCCTTGTCATATTATCCTAATCGAGCCCCTACGATTTTGATTTAACGTTGTAGTATCACGGCGCATCCCTATCCACCGACGTACTGGTGTGTTATATGCAAACTGTACGGCAATGGTATAAACGGCGTAAGGGTAACATGGTAATCCCGCTTACGCTATTTTCGATATTATACTTTACTGAATAAACACTATTGTAATAGCGTATTATACTATGTATGTATTAGTTTAACGGACCCTTGAGAGATGGAAAATCCCGTAACATCTCTTGAGTTACTGCACCATGACACTGATATTATTTCGTATTTTAATTTGACTAATATGAGATGATTTAGTGCTGATCCGAGTGTTTGTTGTGTTTTCTTTTATGCAATATGCTCGGGTCAGCAGTCGTTGCAGTTAATGAAGATTATTTGGCCTTGGAGATTGAAGACGGAGTTTGGTATATGTATCCACTACATTTTATTTCCGCTGCATTACTGTATGTAAGTGTATAACTCTGATGATTTTAATGTTGTAACTCGAATGTATATGTTTAAATGCTTTTGAGTATTTATTTGTCTATTATATGTTATCCTTCCGCTGTGAGATTCCGTGATTGTTTTTCTTTTCTGTCTCTTTTCCTTTTTTCCCAATAACTATCCGGATTAGTGATTTGTTTGGGTCGACATGTGTGGTTTATGGTCGATTTAAATGGTCAAAAATCTGGGTCGTTACAGCGGTCTTATCAATGCTGTCTTCAGCCACTCTTAGCTGATGAAACCCGGTAGTTAAATCTAATTAGGAGAAAACCGTTGCACCTACAAGCTGATCGAACAAATCATGTATTCTTGGGAGTGGGTGTCTACTCTTCTTGGTCAGCTTGTTTAGCTCCCTATAATCAACGCATAAGCGAAGCGAACCATCATCTTTGGTTGCGAACACTACCGGATCACCCCATTATGAAATACTCCGTCTTATGAACCCCTTTTCTAGCAGCTCATTGATTTGCTTGCTGAGCTCCTTTCTCTCCCTTGGGGCCATGTGCCTAACGGGTAAAGCAATGGGTTATGCATCGTCAACAAGGTATATGCGGAAGTCATCTCCCGCTTCGGAGGTAAGCCATTTACCTTTTCAAACACATCCGAATATTCATGGACTATCCTTACAGACTGCAAGTTCTCAACAGACGCATCAAGAGAATCTAGATAACTAAGCATAACAAAGTTAATGGGATTACAAGAAATTTCGAGAGTGTTACCGAGGCGAGTCATGAGTCTAATCACTCTCTTTTCGCAATCGAGGACGGCCCCATTACTGGATAGCAAGTCCATGCCTAGAATCAACCCATAGCCCGTGAAGCCCAAAACAAAGGAATTAAATCTAAACTCAACGCTTAGTATAGATATTTTCAAATCCAAACAAACCATTGACAAATAGGCTAAGCCCCTAATTGGATTTGAAACAACCAAGGGATCAACTACTATACTGGTGTCTAGGTGCAGAGATTCCACTAAAGCAGTAGATATAAAAGAGTGCGATGCGCCAGAATCAAACAGTGTACGAACAGGATGATCAAAAAGATAGACTAAACTTTCGACAGAAATATTTCTACCTCGTTCTGGCGGAGGTGCCATGAGAGCGTGAACTTGTCCTCCAGAAGAAGGTCCAGCTCCCTGCCCTTGCTTCCTTGAGCAGGCCCTAGCCATGTGTCCTGTCTCACCACAGTGGAAACAGCCACCAATCTTCCTATTCTTCTTCCTGCAGCCTTTGACCAGATGTCCAGGAATGCCATAGAAATTACACTTTCTCTTTTCATGGGGTTTGATGTTCTTCCCGCCTTTCTTTGAATCAGCCTTTTTGTTCTGCGACCCTTCCCCCTTCTTATCTTGAGGCACTTCTGCTTTTGCCTCATTTTTGCCCTTGTCTTCCGCATTTAAGTGTGCCATGTCCACTAACCTCTCGTAAGTAGCCCCCATAGGTATGTAGGTCATAGCCAAGCTGTGAAGTGGCTCATTCAATCCCTTGACAAAACGGAGAGCCTTCTTACGAGGGGTATTAACCAATTCCAGTCCAAATCAGGCCAGCTGATTGAATTGATTGACGTACTCCTTGACCGTCATACTTCCTCGCTTAAGAGATAAGAACTTTTCCAATTGTAGACTTCGCTCAGCTTGTGAAAGGAATTTCATCTCAAACCTTATTCTAAAATCCATCCAAGTTTCAACCGGTCTCTCAACGTTAGTGACTTCCCACAAATAGGAAGCTTCGTCTTTGAGCAACCATACTGCTAACCGTATCCTTTGCCTATCATCCACCTGGAAGATAATGAACAGATCCTCTGTTTCTCTGAGCCAGATCCTCGCTTCCACGAATGATTCAGTTACCTTGAAATCCTTTCCACCCATGGCCCTAAAGTCCCTACAAATCATTGAGAAAGCATTTGCTCGAGGAGGAGGAGGAGGAGGAGGAACTGCTGCTGCTGGGGGAGGAATTTCTGCTGGGCCCGCATCGTTGGCCCTAGCCTCTAAATACCTCCTGAGCCAACCAGGTATCGGCACACCCTCTGGAAGGTTAAGATTCCAGACATGATGAAACGAAAATGAAAAGATTCAAAACAAAGGATAGAATGATAGGGCATATGGCTTTGGGGGATTAAGCCTTTAAAATAAAATAACATTTTTTCTTGAAAAATGCTTCTTTATATTTCTTTTGATAATAGTTTTTCAAAAATTCTTATCTAACATGGTAAACCCTTTTCTCTGATACCAAGTGAAACACCCCACCTCCGTTAAGGTCACTCTCAAAGGGAATGCCTTAACTTTGGTGGAGGGTTATAGGTACAAGACACAGAAAAATTTAAAAGGCAGATAAATATAAGAAGCGAAAATCCAATATTTATTTCATACGTGGTTCAATACAAAAGTATTACAACAAATTGTCTCAAAAATAACTTCCAAAACATTACACCATAATTTCTCTCTTGATTAATAAATAAAGAAGCGTAACACATAGATAAAACAGCATAAATCCCCAAGTGTCAAATCCAAAAGCCATAGCCAATGCAAGAGAGTCCAAATCATACATCTACTTTCTTGAAGCTTGCAAAGAGTCTGATTAAGTTGAAGTATTTCCTCCCTGTGGATCTGAGGAGGGAAAACGGAAGAAAAGAAGATGAAAGAAAACGGGTTAGATAATAAGCATGGTAAGTTCAGTGATTACTAGTATTTAAACAAGGAAAGGGATCATGATAGTGATAACAGAACATATGACAATACCCTAATATAAGATAAGAGGAACGTGTGATCGCACCCATTACTATAGTCTCTGCACCTACTTAACCATTTGTTCAACCAGCCCCACGTATTTATAGCAAACGATCCCCGTAATGATCGGCTCCTACTCGCATGCATTCATGTCCTATGACATTCGGCCCTGCTTGACTGTAGCTACCTGTGCTGGTCCCACCATGGGGTGTATAAGTCCCTCTAGTGGCAACCCGACACGATTCAAGATGCATAGTGTACACTACTGATGCCCAGTGCCTGACTTTTCCACTTCGGAGTACGTGCACGCCCATACTCCGTCGGAACCTACACTGGCCCACCAACCACCGACGTTTTGACCACTTATAATTCAACCCAGTAATCGTGCCCCACCCTGCCTAGTTTTAGGGTACCATGATACATCTATGTGGGTTACTGCTGAAATGGGTCCCCGTCGCTAGGGTTTTCTAATCAACATGTTTATTTTGTTAAGTGTCCAAGTTTACCTAACCCCGCCCATTCGTTTAACATGTTGAATAGGTCAAGTGTTTTCCTAATTTACTTAACCCTACCAATCCTGAATTAGCTTTAATTTATTGAAGCACCAACCACTCACATTAGACAGGTCTTGTTGTGGTCACTGGATCTACCGGTCGGTTCCTGGCAGATTTATACCACAACTCAGTCCAACCTCGGTTTCATTTTGGGCTTGATGCACTAACCACCCACATTAGACAGGTTTTGTTGTGGTCACTGGATATGCCGGTCGGTTCCGGGCAGATTTACACCACAACTCAGTCTAACCTCGGGTTAGGCATATTCGTCTTTTCTAAATTCATATTTTTCTATATATGTCAAATTTATTTATGTGAATTAATTTTAAATTTAATCATGCCATAATTATCCTTTCAAATATTGCTCACAATAAATGGTATATCAAATATACCATTTTATGAACAAACCTATGCCATGAATTTTTCATGTTTTCCCATCGTTATGCCCGTAGAACGTACGTATGAATCATATAAAATGTTGGGCTAACAAATTAGCCTAAACCCATAAACAAAAAGGGGTAATAAATAAGGAACATGACATAAACATAAAATAACATACATTTAACTTATCACATGTAACTTGGCATAGATGTATCATTATCTCAACTAAACAGGTAAAGGTGAACTTGTGACTAAGTTGGATCTAATTTTCATGTAAACTTGATATGGGTCTGACATGGAAGTTTAACATATAAACCACAATTTAGCATACTAACTTATGTATGTCAAAACATAAGAAAACCACTATATCACAACTTGGCATCATAACTTATGTGTTAAAACATAAGAGGATTACAAATCAAATCTTGCAACCTAAATAGATTCATAGTTCTAAATGTTAATCTAACATGTAAACATGTGATTTAGATCATAAGCTTGCCAATAACCACCAAATTACAACATGACATGTTTTACCATTTAATTGGCAAAATAAATCCATTACCCAATTATAATAGATTCCAATAACATAAAATGTTGTTCATCACCACAAGCATATAGATATGGTTAATATACAACATGTTCATTGCCATAAGCATACAGACATGATTAATTACAATGGTACTTTAAGACGAGAATAAATCTTATACATAGGCAACATACTATATCCCAATTACAACATGTCATGATTCAATCGAAAAGAATGTTTAAACCTACGTAACAACTAACTTACAAACTAAAAAGGAATTCTTGAGTTCTAAAATCTGAATTCTGAAATTGGAGATGCGCGCCTTTGATGAAGAACGTTGAATTAGACTAGTTTAATTTGATTTTTGACGTAAGCTTTTAACTTGTCTTTGAATTGAAAATGGTGACGTCTACTCCAAGTCCTCTAATGATAGCATTTTAGTTCTTGGTTTATTTTTCTGTGTGTTTTTAGGTTGAGAATTGAGTTTTTTATATAGAATTTCAGTTTAATTATAGCCGTCAGATGAACCAAGGCTTAATCACAGCCACTCAGACCAGATCAGGACCATCCAGATACCCTAGTGACTAGGCATCAAGTCAGCAGTCATTCAAAATTCAGATCTGGTCGAGGGCTAGGTCGACCCCCAGGTCGACCTCTAGGGGGAGGTCGACCCCCCTGGTCGACCTGCCTGGGCGGGAATTTTCCCGCCCAGCCTGCTTCTGTATTCTGTTTGAGTTTTGATTTCATTTTCGGGCTGTTTGAATTTATTTAAATTTTCTTAGACTTCTGGAGGCCATAACTTCTTCATACGAAGTCCAGTTCACGCAAACTCAGCCTCTAACTCAAGCAGAATTCCGAGACGAAAGCAATAGCGTAACCGTTTCCCTTAATTCTCACATTTTAAATTAAGTATTCTAGGATTCATTATTATAACGTTAATAGAAAATACGGGGTGTTACAAAATATAAGTTAATCGAATACGGTATTTGAAAGTTAGTTAATCGAATATGGTATTCGAAAAGAGTTAATCGAGTCGAGATGGTCGAGTCGAGTTAGTCGAGTCAAGTTAGTCTAGTTGAGTTAGTCGAGTCGAGTTATCGAATATTGTTTATTCGAAAGGAATTATCGAATAAAGGTTATTTGAAGAAAAGGAGTTACCGAATATTAGGTATTAGAAAGGAATTATCAAATAAAGGTTATTTGAAGAAAAGAAGTTATCGAATATTAGTTATTCGAAAGGAGTTATCGAATATTAGTTATTCGAAAGGATTTATCGAATATAGTTTATTCGAAAGGAATTATCGAATAAAGGTTATTCGAAGAAAAGGAGTTATCGAATATTAGTTATTCGAAAGGATTTATCGAATATTAGTTATTCGAAAGGAGTTATCGAATATAGTTTATTCAAAAGGAATTATCGAATAAAGGTTATTCGAAGAAAAGGAGTTATCGAATATTAGTTATTCGAAAGAAGTTATCGAATATTAGTTACTCAAAAGGAGTTATCGAATATAGTTTATTCGAAAGGAATTATCGAATAATGGTTATTCGAAGAAAAGGAGTTATAGAATATTAGTTATACGAAAGGAGTTATCGAATATTAGTTAGTCAAAAGGAGTTATCGAATATAGTTTATTTGAAAGGAATTATCGAATAAAGGTTATTCGAAGAAAAGGAGTTATCAAATATTAGTTATTCGAAAGGAGTTATCGAATATTAGTTATTCGAAAGAGTTATCGAATAAGGTTATTCAATGAAAAGGAGTTATCGAATATTAGTTATTTGAAAGGAGTTAATCGAATATAGTTTATTCGAATAGAGTTAAAAGAGTTTTTCGAATATGGTTTATTCGAATATAGTTCTAGGAGTTAATCAAATATAGTTTATTCGAATGTAGTTATAGGAGTTAATCGAATATAGTTTATTCGAATATAGTTAAAGGAGTTAATCGAATATAGTTTATTCGAAAGGAGTTAAGTGATAAGAATTAATGAATTAAAGTTAATCAAGTTAAAGTTAATGGAGTTAGGGCTAATTGATTTGAGTTAGTCGAGCTATATTTTGGAATTTGATATTTCAGAAGTAGGGATTATAACGCTATAGTTATAATCAATGTTTTTCAATAAAGAAGTGGATTCGTAAATAGAATCTGATAGTTTTGTAAGTAAGTTTGTTAAAGATTTAAAAGATAAACTTTGACAATTTCGAAGTTAAAACGTTGTTCAGTTAAGGTCTGAGAGGTAATTATACCCCAACTTGATTGACTTCCTTCTTAACTAAGGAATGGTAAGGTTTGATAGTGAATGATGGTTAAGTGAATTTAGTTAATGAGTGAAATGGTTTGAGTTGGCATGGCGATGTTTGATTTAAACATCAGTTTAAATCCAGTGAAGAAGTTTTGGAAATCTTTTCCAAAGAAGAATCAGAAATGTTTTCTGATAATAGAAAATAAGAATTTAGAATATATGGAAACAAGAGATAAGTAAATTAATGAACTAAAGGGATAAATTTTAAATGATGATTGATCGATAAAATTTCCATTTGGAAATAATATCGTTGTTTGCACACGTGTTTTTCTTTGATAGATAAATCAAAGACCATCAATGTTTTGACCATTTTTCCGTCGCCAATACGGAGAGACCGGTTCGATTCTTATCCAAAGAACCACTCTGTATGGGCGTTAGTGTTTCGAATCAAATAGATCGAAGACAAATTGAAGATGGAGTAAAGTGCAAGGGCTGTTGTATAAGTCCTAGGTTGAGATTGCCTAGGATGGATGTACAGAATAGTGCCTTTGGTTTGTCCAGTCCCAGGACAACCTGAATGGACGAGTGTTTGACAAAGTATATCTGGTAGATCATGTAAGTTGATCGTTTCAAATGTATTTACGTTGGTGGCGGGGGAATTCATTTCTCTTAGCTTATACCCGTGGTATTTTTGGGGAAATCAATTTGTGATTTGACGGGTATGACGATGTGGCATTCAAAGTGAATGAATGAGTAATCTGTTGACAGATAAGTTATGACCTCTAGCCTCATCAACTGGGAAATGAGAGAAATTGGGTAGGCAGCATGGCTAAGTGGTTCGTAACCAAGTAAGGTATATTGTCACCATCTAGAGAATATTCATATTTGTTACTTCTTTCAATTCCATATCTCCCGGGAATGGTTATGTTGGTTTACCAAATGTAAGATGATAATATATTGGATATACTCAAGCAAAATGAGTGGTCGGTTATGTGTGGACGAGTTGCAAGATGTTCTTGTTGAACTCCAGTGTATCGCTTCTAGAGTACACTGAGCGGAAGGTGGATCCATACCTTGTCATAGTTGGAAATCCATTCTCCAAATAAGAGTCCGCGTTTTTGATTGTATATTATATATGTAGAACGTTAGATGCAAGCATTTCTACTAGATTGATATTACTTGTGTTAGACATTATTATAATATCAGAACAATATTGTTTATAAATGATTTGGGTTATCATAAGGTAAAACCATCCGTGTTTATGTGTGGATCGGTCTTACGATTATTCTTTCTTTTGAAAGGATTTTTGAAGTTAAACAAATGATTTGAGTTTACTCACACCAGTCATATGACAGACCCGGAGTTTATTTTGTTTTGTTTTCCCTAAACTCTTGGGTGCCCAATTTTGTACGGGCAATCAAGTAGTCGGGATTTACAGATACTTGAAGAGCTGGAGTAGGAGGCTTCAGAATAATATAGCTATGGTTTTTCCGCTGTGTTGTAAGTGCTATACTTTGGAAATGATATGTATATTCAAGTACAGATTTATATTTCAAAGTTATGTTATGAAATATATTTATTCGTTCCGTTGTGAGATTCGTGTTTACTTTGATGTTGTATGTTCTTCTATTCTAAGTTTCTATCTTACGTATCCTCACCTTCTAATTTCTTTCACGGACTTGTAACGGCTGGAAATTTTCGACTCCTCGAGAGTCGAAAATTCCGAGACGTTAGTGAAAGAAAGTAGAGGGCGAGGAAGAAAAGATAGAACTAATAGAATAGAAGAAGAAGAAGAACTTACATCATCAGAGTAAACACGAATCTCACAGCGGAACGAATAAAATATAACATAACTTTGAAATACAAATCAGTACTCGTATATACATACCATTTCAAAGTACAACACTTAACAACACAGCGGAATAATAATAGCTATAATCCTGAAGCCTCCTGCTCCAAGCTCTCCAAGTGCATCTGAAAAATCCCGACTACTTGACTGCCCGTACAAATTTAGGCACCCAAGAGCTTAGGGAAAACAAACAAAATAAACTCCGGGTCAGTCATGGGACTGGTGTGAATAAAACTCCAACACTTGATTAAATAAAGGATATCTTTCTGATATTATAATAATGTCTAAATACAAATAGATATCAATCTAGCAGAACGCTTGCATCTCATGTTCCACATTCATGGTATACAAATAAAACCGTGAGCGCTTATTGGAGATTGGATTCCAACAGACAAGGCATGGGAGCACCTCCCGATCAGTGTACTCTAGAGGAGATACACTAGGGTTCAACAAGAACGTCTTGCAACCCTGCCACACATGACCGTTCACTCATTTAGCTTGAGTGTAACGAATATATTATCACCGATGGATGGGATCAGCAACCATCCTTCCCGATAAGGGACAGCATTGAAATAGATTATAAAGAAGTACAATTGAATATTCTCTAGATGGTGATAATACACCCTGCTTGGGTATGGCCCAACTAGCCATGCTGCCTAGCCCAACTTCTGTTATTTCCCGGTTGTGAGGTTTTGAGGTCACGTTTATCACTTTGACAGATTATTTCTTCAATTACTTTGAATGCCACATCGTCATACCCGCCAAATCATTATCGATTTCTCAAGGCATCACGAGTATAAAAGCTAAGAGAAACGAATTTCTCCGCCACCAACGTAATACATTTAAAGAGATCAACATATATGATTCGTTAAGAATACTTTGTCAGACACTCGTCCATATACGTTGTCCTGAGACTGAACAAACCGAAGGTAGTATTCATTGAATCCATACTACCTAGGCTTTCCACAATAGCCCTTGCACTTTACTCCGTCTTCAGTTATCTTCAGCATACTTGATTCGCAATGCTTATGCCAATACGGAGTGGTTCTTCGGATAATAATCCAACCGGTCTCTCCATATTAACAACGTAAAAACGGTCAAAACTTTGATAGTTTGTGATCTAACTATCAAATGAAAACATGTCGGTGTACAAACAACGATCTTATTTCCAAATGGGAATTCGATCGATCAATCATCATATGTTCATATTTCATTATTTCATATATTTAGAAAATATATGTTATTAATCATTGGAAAACATTTCCATAGCTTATTTTCACATCACTATTATTTCGCAACTATCAGTCCCTAACTGTAACTAATATGAGAACAATTCTCTAAGTGTCAATCCGGAAGGTCGAAACCAACATCAGATCGTCACTTAGAAAACCGTTCAACTTACCCTCTCCAGTCAGTTTCTGAATTTGCTTAACACTATTTCTTAAATTCTTATCATGAAAACATTTCGTTTTCTATGTTTAGAAAACATATCTGACTATATTTGGAAAACGTTTCCAAAACTCATTTACGGATTTCCAATGAAAGTTGTATAAAACATCGTTTCGCTTAATCCATTTATCGCTTATTCCTTAACTTTATAACTAATCAACATTTTAGATCGAACCACAACTATTCCTTTGTCAATTCTGAAGTCAATCAAGTTGGGGTATAATTACCTCGCAGACCTTAATTGAACAACGTCCTTTACTGTGAAATAGATGAAGTTCATCACTCACTTTTTACAATCATCTGTTTACGCAAATTCTCGGATTCAGGTTACGAATCTACTTCTTATATGACAACGTTTGATTATAACTATAACGTTATAATTCCTACCCCTAAAATATCTAACCTAAATTATAAATTTATTTCCTAACTCGAATAATTTAACAGACACCTAATTTCTAAATCAATAACTAAATCTTGATTTAAACCCTGGAAAGTAAATAGTACTTTCCCGAATTCGCTATAATCGAATTCGACGTATAACTCTCTTTCGAGTAATCTCAATTCGATTAACTCTCTCTTTTTAATAACTTATATTCGATAAACTCTATTTCGATTAACCCCTATCGAATAACTAATATTCGAATAAGTCTTCTTGGTTGGCTCTATTTCATTAACTCTTATCGAATAACAAATATTCGATTTTCTTAAATGTGTCAATTCTTATCGAATAACTAACATCCGATTAACTTATATGGATTTACTCTTATCGAATAACTTATTCGATTAACTTAACTTTATTTTCTTAACTCGATTATCTCAACTCGATTACTTAACTCGATTACTTAACTCGATAAATCTTAACTCGATTACTTAACTCGATAACTTAACTTAACCCAAATCGATTAACTCAACTCTAATCGATTAACTTAATTTGATTTACTCCTTCGAATAACTCATTCGAATAACTTAATTGATTAACTCCTTCGAATAACTAATTCGAATAACTTACCTTCGAATAACTTATATTCGATTTACTCTAACTCGATTAACTTAATTCTAATCTATTTACTCCATTTCGATTCAACTTAATTCAAATCGATTAACTTAACTCAAATTGATTAACTCCTTTCGAATAACTAAATTCTATTTAACTCTTCTCGAATAACTAAATTCGATTAACTCAAATTGAATAACTAATATTCAATTAACTCTTACGTATTTAACTCTATTCGAATAAGTAATTCGAATCACTCTAATGTGTTTAACTCTATTCAAATATCTAATTCGAATAACTCATTTCGAATAACTAAATTTGAATAACTCTTTTAACTTTACTCGAATAAGTATATTCGATTAACACCTTCTTTCGAATAACTATATTCGATTAACTCTTCGACTAACTCCTTTGGATTAGCTAACTTCGAATAACTCCTTTGGATTAACTAACTTCGAATAACTCCTTTGGATTAAATAACTTCGAATAACCAATATTCGATAACTACTCTTCGAATAAATAATATTCGGTAACTCTTCTCAAATGAATAACATTTGATTTCTCCACTCGAATAAACTATATTCGATTACTCTTCCCTCGAATACACTATATTCGATAACTCTACTTCGAATAAGTGATATTCGGCAACTCTACTCGATTAACTCCACTTGGATAACTCTAACTGGTCAACTCTAACTGGTCAACTCTAACTGAGTAACTCTAACTGATCAACTCTAACCGGTCAACTTTAACTGGTCAACTTTAACTGGTCAACTCTAACTGTTTATCTTTAACTGGTAAACTTTAACTTGTTAACTCAAAAGGTTTAACCTAACTGGTTAACTCAAATGGTTTAACCTAACTTGATTTACTTGTCTCGATTAACTGAACTAATCCACTTAGTTTAACTTAGTTAATTCACTTTGATTAACTCTAACCGATTTACTTAGTTTAACTCAGATAATTCACTTTGATTAACCCAACTAATTTACTTCGATTAACCAATTAGTTTAACTTGACTAATTCACTTAGTTTGACGCAACTAATTCACTTTGATTTACAAATTAGTTTAACTTAACTAAGTCACTTAGTTTGACGCAACTAATTTACTTTGATTTACCAATTAGTTTAACTTAACTAATTCACTTCGATTAACCGCTTAGTTTATCTTAACTAATTTACTTTGGTTAACTTAACCAATTACTTTGATTAAGTCGACTAACTCGCTTTGGTTAACTTAACCAATTACTTTGATTAACTCGACTAACTTGCTTTGGTTAACCTAACCAATTACTTTGTTTAACTCGACTAACTTGCTTTGGTTAACCTAACCAATTACTTTGTTTAATCCTTTTATCACACTCTGGTATTTCTTATGGTTTTTAACACATCACCTAACAACGATGAATATCGTCCAACCACACGTAATCACAACAGATTATATACATCACATTTATATATCACAATACATAAATCACAGTAAAAATAACTGTTGAGGAATCCAATTGGATTCCTCCAACCTGTTTCCCTGCATCCACAGATGTTAAACAACACCAGTATAATATTCTGATAAACAGACTCAACATATAACTATTTGACAGTTTATATATATATATACATACGTAAATATATATATAAAATCTCTACTAACTGACTAACAGTTCAAGCAAACAATCGACACACAGTCAAACAGACAATATTTTAACAGTTCTAAGAATACAACGTGAAAATAAAACTGTTTAGAGTTTGTGAGATTTACTCACATTGACGCGTTAACCTTTAAATAATCGGTTTGCGTTATTTGACTCAGTCGGACAATTTATTCCGCCATAAATTGCAACGAACCCGAATCTACTCCCAGTCAGTTCCAGTGCATAGCCACCGTCCATACGATCCCAACGGAACTTGTTTCACTGAGTTTCGACCACATATGAAATAGTTATGATATCTACAAGGTATGCGATCATTCAAATTAAATTAAAACTAACACTTATCTCAAACGGGCCTTAAACCCTTTTACACCGTCGGCCCAAATACCGTAAACCCGGATGAACAGATTCATCTTCCTCCAGAAAGAAATAACACGATCTCCTCTTGCTTAAACCTTGCCGCACTTTCCTCCTAACACCATTCATCCATTTCAATTGAAAATCCCAATTAAAAACCACCACTGAACTTCTCAAACCATCCCCTTCCACCTTAACCCCAAAACAACCAACACCAAAACCGTATACATTCATCATCTCCCCCAAACTATTTCGGTGCTCCAGTAACCCAAACACTCCACGCACATTATTTCCTTCACCAAAATCAATCCCAAAAACCATCTACTAACCCCTTTTCACATCCTCAACATCACCAACGTCCAAGCACCTTCAGTTCGCACCCGTATAACAATCCCGTCCCTCACCAGTACTCACGGTATTCGGTTCCAGTCCGAAGTGCGGCTCCAATACGCCTCTCTCCATCCCAATAGTCGTCCGTCTCCATCCCTCGCTCTCCTACAACGTACGGCAGTGAACCCCTCCAGTTTCGAGTGCTTGGAATGGTATATGGGTTTCAAGAAAAAGGGACAAGGGTCTTAAATCTATAAGTATTTCGAATTGTCGGATTTTCTATGAAGTCGATGTGTTTCAGTAGTGGTGGCTACTGTGCTTTGATGGTGAGAATTTGTTTAGGTTTTAGAAGAAGGGATAGGGTCCTTATACGTTTATAATTTGGATACGTGGTCTCTTTTTAATCACTAAATGATTTAGGATACTTTGTTTCCAAAGAGAACACGTGGGTAGGTCTGATGTTGAATGTGGTAATACATATAATACTCTACCATACATATTTTTGGCTTGTACATTTCTAAGAATAACAAATGCCTTCTTTTGCCTCTTAACAGATTTATCCATTTGTGTAATTTCGAGAGAAAAGATAGATCCAAGTGTGAGTACCATTGGCAAACAAATTAAGTTGGTACTCAACAACTTATGTTACTATGTTCGGAAGAAAACGAGATGATAAATACATGTCCATTTGTGAAATCTTTCAAGCCCTCAATTCAGTTATAACCTACAAAGGTGATGCAATGTATGTAAAGTGCACAATATACTTAACGTGATCTAAAAGATATGTTCGTGTATTTGTTTCAGTTTAAAGGATTTTGGTCATCTCATTTTATAAAACTTCGTTAATTTACGACTGCTGTCTACCGGATCAAATACACCATCGTGACGATCAATGTGCCACGATCCCAGAAATATAATAATATCAGTAGTTTAATTCATATTGTGAAACCCCAAAATGTTGATATAGGGTGCCAAATACTCCCAATAAAAAAAGATGCTTATTTAATTAATTAAAAATTACCATAAATTTCTAAAAATTAAATTATCACTACTTCCCAAAAAAACCTTGTCTAAATTCAAACCCGATCTCTAGTTATATCGAATAAACCGTTACGATCGATAAACGATTCTATAGCGACTATTCTGAAATTTGATTTGGACATATCTCAAAATCTACATGACGAAATCCCATTTTTCTCTTCCACTAGAAAGATATACTCCACCAGCTCCACACGTTTCTTGTTTCATAGAAATCCGATTTAAAATGAATCATGTACATTCAGTTGAAGTTCAGATCGCCAAATTGCGAACTGCCGCGACGTTTCACGTTCGTTTTAATTATAATTCTAAATTATAAGTTCGAACGATTTACTTTAAGTTATCGATATTGCCAAATCGATATATAAATAATTAAATAAATTAATTATTCGACAGCTAACAAAACGCGCCATTACAGACTTCTCCCCTTAAAATAATTTCGTCCTCGAAATTGCTAAGTTAGAAAAATGCTACTAACTCTACTAACTAGATTTAAAAATCTTTTTATTTTTTTTTTACCTCTAAATTTCAGTTTCGACTGGACCCATTTAATTTTAATTAATTTATTAATTCATTTCTGACCAACTAAAATTTTCAAAAATTCTTAAAAGTTTCTAACACCTTAAATTTTCGAAAAATTTCGCCATAACCTCCTTTGTACGGCTCAATACGTCAAACCACAACTTGCCTCTCTAGGCCTCCTCCAATCCAAAAGGAAATCAAAATAGCCAAGCGGCTTGCCAATTCGGCTCATAAAATCCAAACTCATATATGATATAAACTTGTACCTTTTTGTCGGGCATTTAACTCTACCCCTTGCATCTGCTACCACTTCAACATATACCAATGTTATCCATTCTAATTGATCTCCAATCAGTTCATATCCTCAAATCCAAATCGAATTTCATTCGAACTCTAATATCAAATTCCAAATTATTGATTTATCAATTTGGCTCCATTCTAGATTATCTCTAATCCAATTCAATTTTATTTAACTCGGTTCAAGTTAAATTTCAATTTATTTTTACCATCTCATTTTATTTAACTTCATTAGTTAAATTTTAATTCCAGAACTTAAGTTCCTGGGTTTCTTTCAAATCAATTTGAAATCATAATGCCAATTCAAAACCTTTGAATTTCTAAACAACTTGTTTTCTCAAAACAATTCAAAAACAAAACCTTTGGTAGTAATCCATCACTTAGAACTCGAAAATGAACACTGATGATGTCTAGATTCATCATCAAAATCTATTTACCAGCTATCGAAGTGAGTTCAATACTATATCATTTTCAATTTGAAAAACATTTTCAAAATCTCCCAGGAACTTAAAATTTCCTTATTTTAATTCCAAATCTGATTTAAATTCATATTTAATTCAAACTATTTCATATATTACATTCATATGAATTCTGATTGGTCATTTATAACCATTTCACCCTTTTATAATCTTATTTGATTATAATAACAACCAACACAATCAATATACTATAATAATTTCAAGATATATATTTCTTCTATAAACAAATATATTTTGGGAAAAATTATTTCATTTACCCTATTTCAAAACATACCATGACGGTTCATCGTATTCGAGTGTTTAGTAACCCTTATCGATACAGTGGATCAAACTGATCGACCAGAATTCATAAGCCACTCAACCAATGAGTCTCCACAATATAAAACCATTTTATATTGAATAACAATTACGCGCTCATATATATACACTCAAACTCAATCTAGGATATTACTAATCCCATCTCTATCGAGTTATGCCACAGAGCCAAGGTAATCACTTAACTTAAGCTCTGATACCAACTGTAACGGCTGGAAATTTTCGACTCCTCAAGAGTCGAAAATTCCGAGACGTTAGTGAAAGAAAGTAGAGGGCGAGAAAGAAAAGATAGAACTAATAGAATAGAAGAAGAAGAAGAACTTACATCATCAGAGTAAACACGAATCTCACAGCGGAACGAATAAAATATAACATAACTTTGAAATACAAATCAGTACTCGTATATACATACCATTTCAAAGTACAACACTTAACAACACAGCGGAATAATAATAGCTACATTCCTGAAGCCTCCTGCTCCAAGCTCTCCAAGTGCATCTGAAAAATCCCGACTACTTGACTGCCCGTACAAATTTAGGCACCCAAGAGTTTAGGGAAAACAAACAAAATAAACTCCGGGTCAGTCATGGGACTGGTGTGAATAAAACTCCAACACTTGATTAAATAAAGGATATCTTTCTGATATTATAATAATGTCTAAATACAAATAGATATCAATCTAGCAGAACGCTTGCATCTCACGTTCCACATTCATGGTATACAAATAAAACCGTGAGCGCTTATTGGAGATTGGATTCCAACAGACAAGGTATGGGAGCACCTCCCGATCAGTGTACTCTAGAGGAGATACACTAGGGTTCAACAAGAACGTCTTGCAACCCGGCCACACATGACCGTTCACTCATTTAGCTTGAGTGTAACGAATATATTATCACCGATGGTTGGGATCAGCAACCATCCTTCCCGATAAGGGACAGCATTGAAATAGATTATAAAGAAGTACAAATGAATATTCTCTAGATGGTGATAATACACCCTGCTTGGGTATGGCCCAACTAGCCATGCTGCCCAGCCCAACTTCTGTTATTTCCCGGTTGTGAGGTTTTGAGGTCACGTTTATCACTTTGACAGATTATTTCTTCAATTACTTTGAATGCCACATCGTCATACCCGCCAAATCATTATCGATTTCTCAAGGCATCACGAGTATAAAAGCTAAGAGAAACGAATTTCTCCGCCACCAACGTAATACATTTAAAGAGATCAACATATATGATTCGTTAAGAATTCTTTGTCAGACACTCGTCCATATACGTTGTCCTGGGACTGAACAAACCGAAGGTACTATTCAGTGAATCCATACTACCTAGGCTTTCCACAATAGCCCTTGCACTTTACTCCGTCTTCAGTTATCTTCAGCATACTTGATTCGCAACGCTTATGCCAATACGGAGTGGTTCTTTGGATAATAATCCAGCCGGTCTCTCCATATTAACAACGTAAAAATGGTCAAAACTTTGATAGTCTGTGATCTAACTATCAAATGAAAACATGTCGGTGTACAAACAACGATCTTATTTCCAAATGGGAATTCGATCGATCAATCATCATATGTTCGTATTTCATTATTTCATATATTTAGAAAATATTTGTTACTAATCATTGGAAAACATTTCCATAGCTTATTTTCACATCACTATTATTTCGCAACTATCAGTCCCTAACTGTAACTAATATGAGAACAATTCTCTAAGTGTCAATCCGGAAGGTCGAAACCAACATCAGATCGCCACTTAGAAAACCGTTCAACTTACCCTCTCCAGTCAGTTTCTGAATTTGCTTAACTCTATTTCTTAAATTCTTATCATGAAAACATTTCGTTTTCTATGTTTAGAAAACATATCTGACTATATTTGGAAAACGTTTCCAAAACTAATTTACGGATTTCCAATGAACGTTGTATAAAACATCGTTTCGCTTAATCCATTTATCGCTTATTCCTTAACTTTACAACTAATCAACCTTTTAGATCGAACCACAACTATTCCTTTGTCAATTCTGAAGTCAATCAAGTTGGGGTATAATTACCTCGCAGACCTTAATTGAACAACGTCCTTTACTGTGAAATAGATGAAGTTCATCACTCACTTTTTACAATCATCTGTTTACGCAAATTCTCGGATTCAGGTTACGAATCTACTTCTTATATGACAACGTTTGATTATAACTATAACGTTATAATTCCTACCCCTAAAATATCTAACCTAAATTATAAATTTATTTCCTAACTCGAATAATTTAACAGACACCTAATTTCTAAATCAATAACTAAATCTTGATTTAAACCCTGGAAAGTAAATAGTACTTTCCCGAATTCGCTATAATCGAATTCGACGTATAACTCTCTTTCGAGTAATCTCTATTCGACTAACTCTCTCTTTTTAATAACTTATATTCGATAAACTCTATTTCGATTAACTACTATCGAATAACTAATATTCGAATAAGTCTTCTTGGTTGGCTCTATTTCATTAACTCTTATCGAATAACAAATATTAGATTTTCTTAAATGTGTCAATTCTTATCGAATAACTAACATCTGATTAACTTATATGGATTTACTCTTATCGAATAACTTATTCGATTAACTTAACTTGATTTTCTTAACTCGATTATCTCAACTCGATTACTTAACTCGATTACTTAACTCGATAAATCTTAACTCGATTACTTAACTGGATAACTTAACTTAACCCAAATCGATTAACTCAACTCTAATCGATTAACTTAGTTTGATTTACTCCTTCGAATAACTCATTCGAATAACTTAATTGATTAACTCCTTCGAATAACTAATTCAAATAACTTACCTTCGAATAACTAATATTCGATTTACTCTAACTCGATTAACTTAATTCTAATCGATTTACTCCATTTCGATTGAACTTAATTCAAATCGATTAACTTAACTCAAATTGATTAACTCCTTTTGAATAACTAAATTCGATTTAACTCTTCTCGAATAACTAAATTCGATTAACTCAAATTGAATAACTAATATTCAATTAACTCTTACGTGTTTAACTCTATTCGAATAAGTAATTCGAATCACTCTAATGTGTTTAACTCTATTCAAATATCTAATTCGAATAACTCATTTCGAATAACTAAGTTTGATTAACTCTTTTAACTTTACTCGAATAACTATATTCGATTAACACCTTCTTTCGAATAACTATATTCGATTAACTCTTCGACTAACTCCTTTGGATTAGCTAACTTCGAATAACTCCTTTGGATTAACTAACTTCGAATAACTCCTTTGGATTATCTAACTTCAAATAACTCCTTTGGATTAACTAACTTCGAATAACCAATATTCGATAACTACTCTTCGAATAAATAATATTCGGTAACTCTTCTCAAATGAATAACATTTGATTTCTCCACTCGAATAAACTATATTCGATTACTCTTCCCTCGAATACACTATATTCGATAACTCTACTTCGAATAAGTGATATTCGGCAACTCTACTCGATTAACTCCACTTGGATAACTCTAACTGGTCAACTCTAACTGAGTAACTCTAACTGATCAACTCTAACCGGTCAACTTTAACTGGTCAACTTTAACTGGTCAACTCTAGTTGTTTATCTTCAACTGGTAAACTTTAACTTGTTAACTCAAATGGTTTAACCTAACTGGTTAACTCAAATGGTTTAACCTAACTTGATTTGCTTGTCTCGATTATCTGAACTAATCCACTTAGTTTAACTTAGTTAATTCACTTTGATTAACTCTAACCGATTTACTTAGTTTAACTCAGCTAATTCACTTTGATTAACCCAACTAATTTACTTCGATTAACCAATTAGTTTAACTTGACTAATTCACTTAGTTTGACGCAACTAATTCACTTTGATTTACAAATTAGTTTAACTTAACTAAGTCACTTAGTTTGACGCAACTAATTTACTTTGATTTACCAATTAGTTTAACTTAACTAATTCACTTCGATTAACCGCTTAGTTTATCTTAACTAATTTACTTTGGTTAACTTAACCAATTACTTTGATTAACTCGACTAACTCGCTTTGGTTAACTTAACCAATTACTTTGATTAACTCGACTAACTTTCTTTGGTTAACCTAACCAATTACTTTGTTTAACTCGACTAACTTGCTTTGGTTAACCTAACCAATTACTTTGTTTAATCCTTTTATCACACTCTGGTATTTCTTATGGTTTTTTGCACATCACCTAACAACGATGAATATCGTCCAACCACACGTAATCACAACAGATTATATACATCACATTTATATATCACAATACATAAATCACAGTAAAAATAACTGTTGAGGAATCCAGTTGGATTCCTCCAACCTGTTTCCCTGTATCCACAGATGTTAAACAACACCAGTATAATATTCTGATAAACAGAATCAACATATAACTATTTGACAGTTTATATATATATATATATATACATACGTAAATATATATATATAATCTCTACTAACTGACTAACAGTTCAAGCAAACAATCGACACACAGTCAAACAGACAATATTTTAACAGTTCTAAGAATACAACGTGAAAATAAAACTGTTTAGAGTTTGTGAGATTTACTCACATTGACGCGTTAACCTTTAAATAATCGGTTTGCGTTATTTGACTCAGTCGGACAATTTATTCCGCCATAAATTGCAACGAAACCGAATCCACTCCCAGTCAGTTCCAGTGCGTAGCCACCCTCCATACGATCCCAACGCAACTTGTTTCACTGAGTTTCGACCACATATGAAATAGTTATGATATCTACAAGTTATGCGATCATTCAAATTAAATTAAAACTAACACTTATCTCAAACGGGCCTTAAACCCTTTTACACCATCGGCCCAAATACCGTAAACCCGGATGAACAGATTCATCTTCCTCCAGAAAGAAATAACACGATCTCCTCTTGCTTGAACATTGCCGCACTTTCCTCCTAACACCATTCATCCATTTCAATTGAAAATCCCAATTAAAAACCACCACTGAACTTCTCAAACCATCCCCTTCCACCTTAACCCCAAAACAACCAACACCAAAACCGTATACGTTCATCATCTCCCCCAAACTATTTCGGTGCTCCAGTAACCCAAACACTCCACGCACGTTATTTCCTTCACCAAAATCAATCCCAAAAACCATCTACTAACCCCTTTTCACATCCTCAACATCACCAACCTCCAAGCACCTTCAGTTCGCACCCGTATAACGATCCCGTCCCTCACCAGTACTCACGGTATTCGGTTCCAGTCCGAAGTGCGGCTCCAATACGCCTCTCTCCATCCCAATAGTCGGCCGTCTCCATCCCTCGGTCTCCTACAACGTACGGCAGTGAACCCCTCCAGTTTCGAGTGCTTGGAATGGTATATGGGTTTCAAGAAAAAGGGACAAGGGTCTTAAATCTATAAGTATTTCGAATTGTCGGATTTTCTATGAAGTGGATGTGTTTAAGTAGTGGCGGCTACTGTGCTTTGATGGTGAGAATTTGTTTAGGTTTTAGAAGAAGGGATAGGGTCCTTATACGTTTATAATTTGGATACGTGGTCTCTTTTTAATCACTAAATGATTTAGGATATTTTGTTTCCAAAGAGAACACGTGGGTAGGTCTGATGTTGAATGTGGTAATACATATAATACTCTACCGTACATATTTTTGGCTTGTACATTTCTAAGAATAACAAATGCCTTCTTTTTCCTCTTAACAGATTTATCCATTTGTGTAATTTCGGGAGAAAAGATAGATCCAAGTGTGAGTACCATTGGCAAACAAATTAAGTTGGTACTCAACAGCTTATGTTACTATGTTCGGAAGAAAACAAGATGATAAATACATGTCCATTTGTGAAATCTTTCAAGCCCTCAATTCAGTTATAACCTACAAAGGTGATGCAATGTATGTAAAGTGCACAATATACTTAACGTGATCTAAAAGATATGCTCGTGTATTTGTTTCAGTTTAAAGGATTTTGGTCATCTCATTTTATAAAACTTCGTTAATTTACAACTGCTGTCTACCGGATCAAATACACCATCGTGATGATCAATGTGCCACGATCCCAGAAATATAATAATATCAGTAGTTTAATTCATATTGTGAAACCCCAAAATGTTGATACAGAGTGCCAAATACTCCCAATAAAAAAAGTTGCTTATTTAATTAATTAAAAATTACCATAAATTTCTAAAAATTAAATTATCACTACTTCCCAAAAGAACCTTGTCTAAATTCAAACCCGATCTCTAGTTATATCGAATAAACCATTACGGTCGATAAACGATTCTATAGCGACTATTCTGAAATTTGATTTGGACATATCTCAAAATATACACGACGAAATCCCATTTTTCTCTTCCACTAGAAAGATATACTCCACCAGCTCCACACGTTTCTTGTTTCACAGAAATCCGATTTAAAATGAATCATGTACATTCAGTTGAAGTTCAAATCGCCAAATTGCGAACTGCCTCGACGTTTCAGGTTCGTTTTAATTATAATTATAAATTATAAGTTCGAACGATTTACTTTAAGTTATCGATATCGCCAAATCAATATATAAATAATTAAATAAATAAATTATTCGATAGCTAACAAAACGCGCCATTACAGGACTATCCGGTGTTTCCGATGCTTGAATAGTCGACATCGTGTTTGGTGTCGATAACCAAGGTCGCGAAAATGTTCGTGAAAAGATAAGTTCGTAATTTCAAAGCATGTTTCATCCTTAATAAAACATACTTCGAGGGGGAAAAATGTCGGCTAGCTTTCGGACCAAACCACCAAGATTCACACATATGGAGTTTTACTCATAAAATCCATGAAACACCGATCGTGGTCACCAAGCCATTGCCGGATCGTGATACTACTGCTACTCCATCTCGTTCACGGTATCCTACAGCGATCTGATACGTTCATACCAGTTTTCCCTGATCTGATCCCTGAAGCTGAGAGATGAAGGCCACAACCAAGTCACCCTCGATCCGAAGATGAAGGATCTTGTGACATCTGTCCATAACTTACATTTTGACTATTTCTCCATCAAGCCACGAAAAGGTCCGAGATCTTCGGGATTTGTGCCATGCGTTACCACGATCCGCTTGCCGAAATCACCTATAAATAGCTCTAGACTTGGCTTTTTTGGGATCTTTGGGCAGTTCTGAGTGTTGTTCCTACCATTACTTTCTCTGCATTATTTCTTATCAGTGTTAATTCGAAATCATTGAGTGAATCAACATTGTAAAAGTGAGATTAAGAGCAAAATCGCTGATTGTAGTCAAATCCTTCATATAATCATAGATATAAAGTGGATGTAGGCTCGTTAACGCTGAACCACAATAAATCTTGTGTCTTTTCCGCTTTTCTCGCATTTTTTCTGATATTAATCTTTGCATACTAGAATAATTCAGGTGTTATACCCAATTTTGGATCTATCATATATTATATTCATATTAATAAAAATAATATAATTATTTCATTTCTCGAATACATGCATATACCTATTATGTGTGCAACTATAGAACATAAATCACACATAAACAATAATAATTGAATTAATTTGCAGTTTATATATCTCATCATAATATATCTTATATTGCATAATAAAGTTCTCATTTGAACATTAATATAATAAATACTACAATTAATACTATTGTCGTGTGCAACACATGGTTTACACACTAGTTAAGATGGAAAACCACCCCTTGACACAAGAACAACGTGTTTGCTATAATGACTAATGGTTTGTTTTTTAGCATTGTACTTAAACAAATACAACCACAAAAATTTGGAGATCTGAGACCATTCCCGCTTCCCACACTTCTTCTTCTTCACTCTTTTCCTCTTAAAACAAAAACTCACACTGAAAAGAAGGGGGGCTTTTCCTATCATATGCCAGCAGGGACTAGGTTTATTAACTACAAGAATCTATCAAAGAATGTATATGTATGAAAGAAAGAGAAGGATTAGAAAAAAAAAAATGAATTCCCATGAAGAGCCTTTCTTCACTGAATCAAAACGTTCCTCTCAAACTTAAATTTCCCTATGAAATCCTTAAAAAAAGAAAAGTACAATTTAAACTTGGTAGTTCATTCAACTTGAGGATGCTTGCTCCTATGTCGTTCCATAGCCATAATTATAGTTATTTAGTTGATTGAGTAAAATTTGATCACTATAGGAGTAAAAGTAATGCTACTTTTTACACCAAAAAGGCACAATATCTGAACATTTTCACACAACTGCATCTTCAGCCAAACAATCGGTTGTGTTATTAATTAAGACTTAAACACAATGACATCTATTTCTTTTAACAAGTTAGAAAAAAGATTCCCCTTAAATTAATTAGAAGAGCTAATTTACCAACCACGTTTTGTCATGGTGTCCTTTTCAGAATAAAGCTTCCAGTCCTGCCTATAACCTTCCGTATATGATTGTATAATTTTCATGCCAGCCTAGAAATGGAACAGACATAACATGAATAACTAAGGAAATTATGTTTCAGTCAATAACACTCAGCCTAAGTTATGAGATAATAATCAATACAGTGTTCAATATTTGATAGTAAGTACTGATGGAGTGAACGTGGTCAGTATCCCATAAGCTAATTTAAGAGCATCATAAGACGAATGGTTTGGATCGGCGTATATTTCTGCATCAAATTAAGAAGTAAAAAACTTAGAAAATGACAAGTTTTATAACTTGGTTTTGCTGCTAATGGATAAAAAAGAGAGTTGACTGTGAACAAGTAATTTGTACGAGCGTTTTTCCATTGCCACATATAATAAGGTCACAAAGAATTTGACACAACCTACCAACAATCACATTTTGGCAGCTGCAATTCCTGTAGACTGCTTTACAGTGCTTTTTTTTAAGTAAATGGAACAGCTAGTATTTTAACTATTTTAAATACTAAATTTTCCCAACATATTCAAGTTTCACATGGTAAAAATAATAGTCTTGAATAAAAAAAAACCTTCATCTCATCCACCGACAAATCTAACTCAATTTTCCATGCTCAAAGGCCACAAGTTTATGGGTCCCAAAGAATGATAAGCTCACAATATAAAGCTCGACGCATCAATAGAGCATTATTATTTGCAACTATAATATACCCAATCCTCAAGAATCAACTTATTATGATAGTTAATTTTTTAAGCCAACTTGATGTTGGCATTGGATATGAAGAATAATCCAGCCATTCAAAATTTTAAGTGGTACCCATATCAAGAGGAATCAATCTCGGTGGT
>JASFAX010002283.1:0-46575 GCA_030737875.1 Allium sativum
ATTAACCCAAACTTGCATATGAACTTGCATATAAACTTGCATATGAACTTGCATAACATGTCATACATAAAGGCAAACTTGCATATGTTATGCATATCATAAAAAGAGACAAACTTGCATATGAACTTGCATATAAACTTGCATATGAACTTGCATAACATGTCATATCATAAAGGCAAACTTGCATATGTTATGCATATCATAAAAAGAGACAAACTTGCATATGAACTTGCATATAAACTTGCATATGAACTTGCATATAAACTTGCATATGAACTTGCATAACATGTCATACATAGAGGCAAACTTGCATATGTTATGCATATCATAAAAAGAGACAAACTTGCATATGAACTTGCATATAAACTTGCATATGAACTTGCATAACATGTCATATCATAAAAAGAGACAAACTTGCATATGAACTTATAACATATGACAACCACAACATGCATAGATCCTCATTTACATCCATAGCCTCCTAATATCCTATCCTAATTAGTTTAGCAATTGCTTGCTAAAGGCATAGGAACTCACAAATAACTAATTAGCACTCCAATGAGGAAGATTAAGTTGCTAGAGTGGATTAGAACTTGCTTAGAGTTGATTTGAGATGCTAACTTCCTCTCAACTTTGGTGGAGGCTCCTTCTAGTTTTAATTTGACGGCATGAGGCCCTTGAATCTATTTTTAGTATGAATTAGGGTAGGCTTAGGGTGTATTTATAGATTAGGCAAGTGTTTTAGGCCATTAGATTAACCCTAAATTAGATTAGGACCATCAGATCTCGGAAGCTTCCAGAAAACAGCCCCAAAACACAGCCAAACCCTAAAATGGTGCACCAGGTTAAACTGGCCGAGCACCCCCTGTCGACACCCAAGTCGACAGGGCTGTCGACTTGGTCCTAGCCAAGTCGACTGCCCAGTCGACAGGGCTGTCGACTTGGGTAGCTAGGCGGGAATTTTCCCTCCTGCGCCCAATGGCCCCAATTTCGAAATTTGAACCTGAATTTTAAATCTGTTTTGAACTTTGAATTTTCTGCAAACTTCATTGGGCCATAACTGGGCCATACGCACTCCGATTTACAAAATTTCGGACTCTATTTCGCGTATTTTTCCGAGACGAACGCAATGACGCAGCCCGTTTCCCCCAATTCTCACATTTGAGATTATTTATTCTGCAATTAGTGAATTTTAGCATTAACTGAAATTCGGGGTGTTACATTCTCCTCTCCTTAAAGGATTTCGTCCCCGAAATCTCCAAGCTAAGGAGAATGCATATCCTACCATCCAAACAACCGTCTACTCAATCCATCAAACACGGGCATCCATTGTCCTTAAAACAATTTCTAATGATGTATGAGCATATGCAAAAAGTGTGTGTATATGTTCCCTATCTAATGTATGAACATATGCAAACCACGATAGTGCCATGCATCCATTATGTATGCGAGAGAACCCTATCGACACATACAATATCTACATGAGTGCACAATCATTCACCAAAATGCATCATCCATATGATAACACAATCATTATACATCCATAAATATAGCTACCTACACACAATTATAAGCAATATGCAATATGAAGTGACTGAGCCGATCTAGTGTCTAGAGTGTGTGTATATGCATCCACGAGCAACCACTAGCAAACACTTGCATCCACATGCATCCATCAACCATAACATGTCTCAAACACATGTTTCAACCATAGGTTTACCCTATCTAAAGGTCAAAAGTACTAACGAGAGGACATACTAAAGATAAGATAAGTACTAGACAAACGATAAAGGAGAAGTTAAAAGACATACCCTCAAAAAGGAATGGGTACAATGAACGCATCTTCGCTTCCGTCTCCCAAGTAGCGTTGCCCTCATCTTCTCCCCATTGTACTTTGACTAGTTGAACCTCTCGATTCCTCAATTTCCTAGTCTCTGACCCAAGGATGCGAGTAGGAGCTCGTCGAATAGTCGCATCACGCTCTACTTCCACTTCTCTAAGCAAGCTCGGCTCTACCACCTCTGCGGTCTCATGTAGGCACTTCCTCAAATGTGACACATGGAATACATCATGTACACCACTAAGTCTGTCGGGCAACTCCACTCTATATGCCATCCGTCCAATCCTTTCCTTAATAGGAAACGGCCCTACGAACCTTGGTGCTAACTTCCCAACAGATCCAAAGCAAACCACATTTCGTAACGGAGACACTTTGACAAAGACCATGTCCCCAACTTCAAACTCAAGATCCGTCCTCCTCTTGTCCGCATAAGATTTTTGCCTATCCTGCGCTGCTTTCATTCTTCTTCGAATCAAGTCAATCTTCTCAGAAGTCTCCCTAACCATATCAGGCCCAAGTAAGATCTTATCCGTAGATTCCCACCAACATGTAGGTGATCGACAAGGCCTTCCATAAAGAGCTTCGAAAGGAGCCATACCAATACTGGACTGAAAGCTGTTATTATATGTGAACTCCACCAATGGAAGATGCTCTTCCCATGTACCTCCAAAATCTAAGATACAAAGCCTCAAAAGGTCTTCTAGGACACGATTCACCCTCTCAGTCTGGCCGTCCGTCTGAGGATGATATGCGGTGCTCGGACATAATTGAGTCCCCACTACTTCTTGCAAACTTTTCCAGAACTCGCTAGTGAAGATAGGATCTCGATCACTCACTATGCTAGAGGGTACCCCATGCAATCGAACTATCTCTCAAAGATATACTGAAGCTAGCCATGGAGCAGTCCTCTTGCTCTTCACAGGTACGAAATGGGCGCTTTTAGTAAGTCTGTCTACCACAACCCAAATTCCCGTATTACCCTTTCTCGATCTGGGTAACCCGTCAATAAAATCCATCGAGATGCTATCCCACATCCATTGCGGAACTTCCAATGGGTGAAGCAACCCACCTGGTTTCTTTTGCTCCGCTTTCACCTGTTGGCACACCAAGCATCGAGCGACATACTCGGCCACATCTTTCTTCATACCGGCCCAGAAGAAAACCCGCTTCATGTCTTGGTACATCTTGTCCCCACCGGGATGAATGGTCATCCTAGAACGGTGTGCATCATCAAGAATAGCCTTCCTCAAACCCTTGTCTTGCGGTACACAAAGTCTACCGTCTCTACGCAAGCACCCCCTATCGTCTAGGGTGTACCTACTCAAATGGCTGGACGACTCCCCCCTTATGAGCTTCTCTACCAACTCAACCAACTGTGGGTCGTCCCTCTGTGCTTCTCCAATTCGCCCCAAAAGAGTAGGTCTGACCTCCAAGGATGCTAGCAAACCGGGTATATAGTCAATGGAAGGTCTGAAATCAAACATCGAGATAAATTCCAAGCTTCGTTGTTCCACGAACAATGGACTCAAGGACAACCTTTTTCTGCTCAAGGCGTCCGCCACCACGTTACCCTTGCCAGGGGTATACGCTATCTCGAAATCATAAGATGCTAAGAACTCCATCCACCTTTGCTGTCTCAAATTCAAATCCTTCTGAGAAAACAAGTACTTCAATGATTTGTGGTCAGTGAACAATTCGAATCTCTCACCAAGAAGATAATGGCGCCAAATCTTAAGCACAAAAACAATAGCGGCCAACTCTAAATCATGGGTAGGGTAATTTTTCTCATGTGCCCTCAACTGCCTTCCACCATAGGCTATTACCCTTCCCTCTTGCATTAAGACTGCGCCCAATCCTGTCCCACAAGCATCGGTATAGACAACAAATGGCTTACTCCCATCTGGCAACACTAAAACTGGAGCAGTGGTTAAAGCTCTCTTTAACCGTCGGAACGCATCATCACAATCTACGTCCCATGTGAAAACAAGATTCTTCTTCGTTAAGCGGGTTAATGGGGCTGATATCTTCGCGAAGTCTTTGATAAACTTCCTATAGTAACCCGCCAACCCCAAGAAACTTCTTACTTCGGTAGCATTTCTAGGAACCTTCCAATCTTGGATGGACACTACCTTCGCGGGATCCACAGCTATTCCTTCCTTAGAGACCACGTGCCCTAAGAATCGCACTTCCTTCCTCCAAAAGTGACATTTAGAGAATTTAGCCTTAAGGCTATGCACTCGAAGAGTCTCCAACACTTCCCTAAGATGTAGGGCATGCTCTTCTTCACTCTTAGAAAATACTAAGATATCATCCACAAAGACCACCACGAACTTATTAAGGAACTCCCTGAACACCCTACTCATCAAATCAACAAAGTATGCAGGGGCGTTCGTCAACCCAAATGGCATCACCAGCCACTCATAGAAACCATCCGGAGTCCTAAAGGCAGTCTTGTCTATGCTATCGTCAGCCACCCTCAACTGATGAAACCCCGTGGCTAAGTCCAACTGAGAAAATACTGAAGCGCCAACCAACTGATCGAAAAGATCATCAATCCTCGGCAATGGGTGTCTATTCTTCTTTGTGAGCTTGTTGAGTTCTCTATAGTCTACACAAAGTCTGAGGGACCCATCCGCCTTCGTACCAAAAACTACTGGAGCACCCCACTCCGATATACTTCGTCTTATGAACCCCTTCTCAAGCAACTCCCCTACTTGCTTATGGAGTTCCCTCCTCTCACGAGGAGCCATGTGGCGCACTGGTAAAGATACAGGTTTAGCATTATCCACCAGATATATTCGGAAGTCAATCTCCCGCTTCGGAGGTAAGCCCTTCACCTCCTCAAACACATCCGAGTATTCCCGGACCACTCTAACAGATTGCAAACTCTCGACCGAAGCGTCAAGCGATTCAAGATAACTTAGCATAACAGAATCCATGGGATTACAAGAGATCTCGAGAGTGTTACCCAAGCGGGTCATGAGCCTAACAACTCTCCTTTCGCAATCAAGAACGGCACCATTACTGGATAACCAGTCCATGCCCGAAATCAACCCATAGCCCGTGAAGCCCAAAACAAAAGCATCACATCTAAACTCAATGCTAAGTATAGAAATCTTCAAACCCAAACATATCATGGACAAATAAGTGGAGCCCCCAATTGGGTTTGAAACAACCAAGGGATCATCTACTAGACTGGTGTCTAAGTGCAGTGACTCAACTAATGATGATGAGATAAACGAATGCGATGCGCCAGAATCAAACAATGTACGGACAGGATGATCAAATAGAAAAACCAGACTTTCAACGGAAATAGTTCTACCTCTTTCCTGAATCGGTGGAACCGCGAGAGCCTGTACTTTCCCCCTAGCCTGACCCGGTGCCATAAGAGCTTGCACCTGTCCTCCTGAGGTAGACACCGTCCTTTGCCCCTTCTTAGGGCAATTCTTCTCTAGATGCCCTGCTTCGCCACAGTGATAGCAGCCAGTCTTCTTCTTCTTTCGACAATCTTTGCTTATGTGGCCTGGTATCCCGCAATTGAAGCACTTCTTCTTCCCCTTGCCACCGTTGCCTTTCCCACCTTTGTTTTGCTGTTGTTGCTGAGGTCTCTTTTGATCTCCCTTCTTCTCGGGTGCCTTATTAGCATTGGGACCCTTCTCTTCTTCATGCATGAGTGCCATGTCAACTAGCTTCTCAAAGGTGGCCCCCATAGGGATATGAGTCATAGCCAATCCATGCATCGGTTCATTCAAGCCTTTCACGAACCTCAAAGCCTTCTTCTCCGGTGTATTCACCATGTCTGTGCCAAACCTTGCCAATTGATTAAACTTGTTGACATATTCCTTCACTGAGAGATTTCCTTGCTTTAGAGTCAAGAATCTTTCCATATACAAGTTTTCCTCCGCCCTTGAGAGAAACTTTGCCACAAATCTTTGCCTAAAATCCGCCCAAGAGTCAACGGGGCGTTCTCCATTAGTGACCTCCCACCAGAATGAGGCCTCTCCCTTCATTAACCAAGCAGCTAACTTGACTTTCTTTCCTTCTTCCATCTCAAAGATATCTATCAACTCTTCCACCTCCTTAAGCCAATCTCTAGCCTCCACAAAAGTTTCAGATCCTTGAAAAGGTTTCCCTCCCATAGCTTTAAATTCCTTGCAAGTCTTAGCAAAAGTATCCGTGCGAGGAGGAGGGGGAGGAGGAAGATCGGGTGCTACGGTTGGTGGAGGAACATTTGCTGGACCCGCAGTGGTGGCCCTAGCATCCATCAATCTCCTATACCATACTGGTATCGTCACACCCTCCGGAAAGTTAAGAACCTCAGCCATGCTGAAAGGAAAAAGGAAAGATTCAAAACGGAGAATTCGAAAGATAAAGATATGGCTATTGGGGATTATGCTTTTCTTTCAAAAACTTTTCTCTTTAAAGACATGTTTTTGAAAATATCTCTTCCAAAAATGTTTTTAGAAAAATAGTTTCTAAAAATTTTATCTGTTCCGGTAACCTTTGCTCTGATACCACGTGTAACACCCCACTCCCGCTATGATCACTCGCTAAGGGAATGCCATAACATCAGTGGAGTATTTTAAGTGAATATAGAACAGAGAAATTATAGCAAGACAGATATAAGTAATACTTGAAAATTTAAAACATCATTTCATTGCAGCGGAAAGTAAAACATGTTTGGTTACATCACAAAACCATAATAAGAGTCAAGTACAAAATATCCATCCTGATAAATAAAAATACATAATCCCAATACATGAACTGATAGCCATAAAAGAAAAGGGTAAGCTGAGCTCTACATCTAGGGTCCAAGCTCCAAGAGAGTAATAAAAGCAGCCTGATCAAAGCCCACTCGTGCTGGGCCCACTCTGAGAACCTGAGGGTTGGAAAAAAAAGATAAAAACAACAGGGTCAGACATAAGTCTGAGCGAGTCCTATAACTTTAACAATGCAATCATTAAAGTAATTAAGGTATGATATAACTTGGTACGGTGTGACTGGGGATAAATGACTACACTCAGTAGCCAAACAGACTTAGAATGAACTAAGATAACGATAAAGACGCATTTACCCATCCAAGGATAATTACTACACTGCACCACAACAGTCATTCCTACTTAAAGGTTGATCCCTCCCAAGAACTTAGAAAATTTACCCAGTAGTTTCGTGTACCCCTAGCTGACTACATAGGTGCCGTCTGCCCCTATCTCCACTAGGTGTACCCACTACTCCCAAGCGATCGCCTCCCTACCGTAGATACCCGTGCTGGCCCCACAATGGGGTGTATCACTCCCCAAAGTGGCAACCCGATACAACAAATGGTGCACGACTTATATCTACACGATGCAACAACGTCTTACCTACCAGCCCGGGTTCACACACGCATATGAAACCCGTTGGACTCGCGTTGCCACCGCTACCCCGTTTTGGCCTCTTATAGTCAAGCCCAATATGCGTGTCCCGTCCTCGACTTGAGTCGAGCCCACTAAGATACGTTTGGGATATTGGTTGAGATGGGCCCCCACAAGCTACCCATCTAAGCTTGTCATTTCTAGTGTATACCACTTAACCCTTTAATCATGTTTTAATTACATGTTCCACTTTGGTTAAGTATTCTAATCGTATTTTCTATTGCCACCCAAGGCAACCACTAGATTTCCACATGCCACCCAAGGCACCCACTTAACCCCTCATGTCCCTCTACATGCTAATATGGTTAAGTGTTTCTTAATTAATTAATTAATTAAGATCATGACCTCATAAAGACCTCTCACATTAGACCACCTTTTATGACTGTTGGATATGCCGGTTGGGTCCGGGCAGACTTCTATCATAAAAAGGGTCTAACCTCGTGTCTTTACTTTAATCACGTATTTAATTTATGACTAAGACCTCTCACATTGGGCCAATCATTTGTAGCTGCTGGATTTGCCGGTCAGTTCCGGGCAGACTTCCGCTACAAAAGGGTCCAACCTCGTGTCTTAGTTGATTAATTACACCTAATTAATCACCCCCATAATTTGTATTAATTATCCCTAATTAATTACACATTTTTAAGAATATGGGTAGACCTAACTCAATAGGTAAATTCCCAATTCCATAGTATGGGTAGACCTAACTTAATAGGTAAATTCCCAACTCCATAATATGGGTAGACCTAACTAAATAGGTAAATTCCCAATTATGTCCATTCATTTTATGTTATGCTTAAGCATACCAACTTTACAAATTTCTATTAACATGATTATTAACCCCATCATTTCCCACGTAATTCGCTCTCATGACATGGCATATAAATGGGAAGATTCATCATAAATGTAATGGGTTCAACTTAGCACAACATTGGCATTTACATGGGTTTAAAAGGTGTCAACTTGCATCATAACATTAAACCCCACTAGCACAAATCATTAACCCAAACTTGCGTATGAACTTGCATATAAACTTGCATATGAACTTGCATAACATGTCATACATAAAGGCAAACTTGCATATGTTATGCATATCATAAAAAGAGACAAACTTGCATATGAACTTGCATATAAACTTGCATATGAACTTGCATAACATGTCATGTCATAAAGGCAAACTTGCATATGTTATGCATATCATAAAAAGAGACAAACTTGCATATGAACTTGCATATAAACTTGCATATGAACTTGCATAACATGTCATACATAGAGGCAAACTTGCATATGTTATGCATATCATAAAAAGAGACAAACTTGCATATGAACTTGCATATAAACTTGCATATGAACTTGCATAACATGTCATATCATAAAAAGAGACAAACTTGCATATGAACTTATAACATATGACAACCACAACATGCATAGATCCTCATTTACATCCATAGCCTCCTAATATCCTATCCTAATTAGTTTAGCAATTGCTTGCTAAAGGCATAGGAACTCACAAATAACTAATTAGCACTCCAATGAGGAAGATTAAGTTGCTAGAGGGGATTAGAACTTGCTTAGAGTTGATTTGAGATGCTAACTTCCTCTCAACTTTTGTGGAGGCTCCTTCTAGTTTTAATTTGACGGCATGAGGCCCTTGAATCTATTTTTAGTATGAATTAGGGTAGGCTTAGGGTGTATTTATAGATTAGGAAAGTGTTTTAGGCCATTAGATTAACCCTAAATTAGATTAGGACCATCAGATCTCGGAAGCTTCCAGAAAACAGCCCCAAAACACAGCCAAACCCTAAAATGGTGCACCAGGTTAAACTGGCCGAGCACCCCCTGTCGACACCCAAGTCGACAGGGCTGTCGACTTGGTCCTAGCCAAGTCGACTGCCCAGTCGACAGGGCTGTCGACTTGGGTAGCTAGGAGGGAATTTTCCCTCCTACGCCCAATGGCCCCAATTTCGAAATTTGAACCTGAATTTTAAATCTGTTTTGAACTTTGAATTTTCTGCAAACTTCATTGGGCCATAACTGGGCCATACGGACTCCGATTTAAAAAATTTCGGACTCTATTTCGCGTATTTTTCCGAGACGAACGCAATGACGTAGCCCGTTTCCCCCAATTCTCACATCTGAGTTTATTTATTCTGCAATTAGTGAATTTTAGAATTAACTAAAATTCGGGGTGTTACAGTTGTGACACACCATATTCTTAAATTTATCGCCCATTTTCTGCTGCCCTGCCTTACCTTGGCCTTGGTTATCCGTCAAGTCTGGGTTGATCTTTCTTTTCAGATAATTCCCTCCACTTGACTCTCCGGTCTGAGCCTTTGCTACTGGCTTATTAGCATCTAGTGCTTCGTGTCTGAGTGCTAAGTCTACTAGTTCCACAAATGGATGCTTCAAATGTCCCATCATCCTTGCTTGCATATTATCTCTAAGACCAGCTACAAACATCTCGTTCTTTTTCAAAAGAGTATTTATCAGCTCCGGTCCAAAGATTGAAAGTGCGTTGAACTGGTTTTCGTACTCAGCGACAAACATGCTTTCCTGCTTTAAGTCAATGTAATCTCGGTACATCCTTGTCCTTCCAGTAGCATGTAGATATTGACCTTCGAAAGCTTCTTTGAACATGGCCCAAGTAAAGTGTTCCTCAGGCGTGTTAGCAGTCTGGGCATCCTACCATATTGTTGCGGCTCCTTCCAGATTCCACGAAGCTAAGAGACGCTTATGCTCGTCATCCAACCTCATTCCTTTAAAGATTTTCTCACATGACTTAATCCATGCTTGGACTCCGACCAATGATTCAGTACCTCTGAAAATCTTCTCTCCCAGAGTTGTGTAATTCTTACAGATCATAACAAAGTTAGGCTGAGTTGGTGCTCGGATTACTTCAGTAGTATCCACTTGGGTCTGGTTTACAGTGTGTCTGTTTGTCGTAGTTGCCCCGCTTGCTCCTCGGCCTCTTCCTCCACGAGAACTCATTTTCAACTCCCTGAGTACACGGGTTGAAATTTTATTAACTAAATTGGAAAAATATGTCGAGGGATTACCTAAGTAACTACGATCTACCTATATTAAAAATATAGTTTTTAGTAAAAATACGCTCTCTTACTATTTCAAAGCCTAAATGTTTCCGAAGAACATAGGCTCTGATACCAACTGTAACGGCGCGATTTTCAACCCCTCGAAAACCGTGTCATTTTTGAAAGAAATTAGAGGATGAGATAGAAAAGATAGAACTAATAGAATAGAAGAATAAGAAGTTATCAGAAATCTCACAGCGGAATTTAAAAATACAAAATACATTACATCATAGGGTCTGCTACATCATAGTACATCATCATAGTACATTAACAAATTTTACACCATGATATGGGAATACAAATCTAAACTGGATACATAGGTGTAGATAAAACTACTAGACTGGTCCTACAACTTGAAATTTGTAAGGTTCCATTTGCCTACCTGAATTACTTGCCTACTCATAATAAATATTATGAGTACCCAAGAGTTTAGGGAAAACACAAAAAATAAACTCCGGGTCAGTCAGGGGACTGGTGTGAGTAAATACAGTTAAAAAGATGTAAACAGGGAAATAAGTAATAAGGTGTTCCGTTATTAATAGATTCAATTACTTTAGAAATCTTAAGCCCAACTCCATAACTAACATATGGAAAATGACCCTTGTATTTTGATATCAAAACATTTGATATTTACGATAGTATTTATCAAATAAATAATCATCTAGTGAATCGCTTGCATCTCACGTTCACGTACATAGAATAAAATCTAAAACCCGAGCGCTTATTGAAATTTGGTTTATACCTGACAGGGTATGGGAGCACCCACCGATCAGTGTACTCTAGAGAGGATACACTGGGGTTCAACAAGAACATCCTGCAACCCGGCCACACATGACCGTCCACTCATTTAGCTTGAGTGTAACGAATATATTACAACCTCCACGGTTGGGAATGACCCACCGATTACCGAAGTTACAGCAGTGAATATAGATTTAAGAAACAAAAGGAAATACTCTAGATAGTGATAATATACCCTGCTTGGGTATGACCCAACTAGCCATGCTGCCTAGCCCAACTATTGTCTTTCCGGGTTGTGAGGTTTAAAGCCACGTTTACCGTTGATGGATTATTCTTCAACGTCTTTGAATATCACACCATCCTATCTGACAGATCACTCATTTGTTTCCACAAATATATTCTGGGTATAAGGCTAAAGAAACGAATCTCTCCGGCACCAATCATAATACACTTGTGTAAAGTTGATGTGTAAAATCTGATCGATATACGTTGTCAGATATCCGATTGTTCGGATCTGTTCTGGGATTGAAAAGACCGTAGATACTATTTTGGAATAGTGCTTGCATCCTTCATCTTTATCGATTTTTCGGTATACGTCGTATAATTCGAGTCGAAGTGGAATGTAAATTCCGGACTCTTCGAAATGATGTATGAAATATCTTTTATAGTCGATAATTTATTATCAGCTTACTGTCTTTAATTCAGTTGCACATCCTGTATTTATAATTATATATACAATATATAATCCTCTGGTTCATCTTGGATATGTAAAAATATCTTTTATCATTGATCAGTTGAAGTGTGTACGTCGTACACAAGTTGTTGTATAGCTTTTACAAATATTTGGTGAAGTATAGAAAAAGCCCGTGCTACGCACACGGTGTTTTATCTCGCTTGTCATCGACTGTTAGACGATGTTCTATACTCCGATTTGATTTTTCAAATATTTATTTTCCTTTATTTACACTTAAATAATTGTTTTATATTTTTTGTAGATTAAATTATCTTTTTAAAACTCCAGTTCTAACTTGACGAACTTCTTCGAACAACTTCGATTCTGGGACCTCATTGTCGTCTTGACCGTTCCTGAAACACCCCACCTCTGTTAGGGTCACTCTCAAAGGGAATGCCCTAATTTTGGTGGAGGTTTATAAGTATAAGTCACAGATATACAAGACATATATAATAACACGTATTTTTGAATAGCGGAAAAACAACAACTTTTATTTCATCAAAATACGTGTTACACAAACCATGCCATAATTGTCTTACAATACTTCCAAAATCATAACTGCCTTGATTACATTATTTAAAGAAGCATAAAGAAAACATAAATAAACTGCAAAAGTCCCATAATTGCTGTCCAAAGCCATAGTCCGAAACGAAAAGATCCAAGCAATACATTCTTTCTCTTCAAGCTGGATATGAAGGCTGGTCAAGCTGCGGTATTCCCTCCCTGTGGACCTGGGGGGGAAACGGAAGAAAAGAAGATGAAAGAAAAGTAGAGTCAGACATAAAGCCTGAGTAAGTCTAGGACTATTCAGTCTATGAATAAAGAACTGGGTTTGATGAGTATAAACTAGAAATGGGAAAGCACCATAAACTAAGTTCAGTTGTCAAGGGTCGAATATACTATCGTACCCCATATTAATCTCTGTACCCATATAAACTAGTTCCCAACGGGCACCCCATAATCAGGGTGAAGTGATCCATTTTATGATGATCGGCTCCTACTCGCATAGTTACATGTGTCTTACGGCCCCCGATGTTGCAGTTACCTATGCTGGTCCCACCATGGGGTGTATCAAGTCCCATGGTGGCGGCCCGACACAATCCTAGAATGCACAGGTATGCTACTGGTGCCCAGTTCCTTATTTTTCTGCACCGGAGTGTGTGCACGCCCGCACCCCGTTAGAACCTACACTGCTGCACCACCGCCGTCGATTTGACCTCTTACAAATTAGCCCTGTAATCGTGCCCCACCCTGACTAGTTTCAGGGTATCATGATACCTTGTAGGGTTACTGCGAAAAGGGTCCCCCGCTACTAGGTTTTCTATTTCTAGCCAACATGCTAAGTTGGTTAAGTGTTTTATAAACCTAACCCCTAATCAGTCTGTTTAGTTTAGCATGTTCCATTTTGATTAAGTATTAATATAATTTATTTAATCCTATCAATCCTGACTCAGCCTTAATTGTCTTATTAAAGCCTTGACCTCTCACATTAGACAGGTATTGTTGTGGCTGCCTGTTGCCGGTTGGGTCCGGGCAGTCTTACGCCACAACTCAGTCTAACCTCGGGTCCTTATTGGGCTCCGTGTTTAACCACCCACATTGGATAGGTATTGTTGTGACTACTGGACAGCCGGGCGGTTCCGGGCAGGTTTACATCACAACTCAATCCAACCTCGGGTTAAACACATCGTATTTTTCTACATTTACATATTTTGTCTCTTTTCTTTTTATATGTAAATATTTGCGGCCCATTATTCAAGTTCATCTTTATTGATTAAGATTTATTTATACCACTTAATTGTTTTTCAAGGTTGTTGGCATGCGTCAAACATGCCAACACATATGTTCTATATTTTAGCCCAAACGTCATTACCCCCGTATTATACGTTCGCTCCAACGTAAGGTGTGTTGGGTTTAATACTTAAACCCAATTTAGCCAAATGAAAAGGGGAGGCTTATAACATGGTGTTTATAAGGTAACCTGAAAAAGGGGAGTGTGAACGCATGAACTTGCAACGAACGATTAATTAACATAAAGCAGGCACATGTGAACTTGCAATCGTAACATCATATAATCATTGCATAACATGAATCATTTTATTCATATAATCATGGCATAAACAATACTTAAACATGCATCATTCTATTCATATAATCATGGCATAAATAATACTTAAACATGAATCATTCTATTCATATTATTATGGCATAAACAATTCTTAAATATGAATCATTCTATTCATATGGTTAATGCATAGACAATACTTAAACATGAATTATTTTATTCATATGATTATGGTATAAGCAGTACTTAAACATGAATTAGTCATATGATAATGGCATAAACTTAAACATGAATCATAGGTTCAACTAACCATGTAAACTTGAAATTAAGAATCTAACTAAATTAGATATCATTATTATTGGCATAGGGTCTTGACTAAAAATATAAGCCTATATTTTTATTTAGGCATAATATAAACTAATCGTGTTCATAAAATCACTACATGTTAACAAAAAGGTACTTACTTTTGTCACTAATACAAAAGTATGGTTCGACTAGAATTATCCCAAACTAATTCTTATATGAATCATGGTTTTCATTCTATTCATAGAATTATAGCATAAACATATCTAAACTTACATCATGGTTTTTATTTTATCTATGTAAACTTGCAAGAGGAATGTAATTCTAATGTAATTCTAATGTAACTTATGATAACAACATGAGCCTAAAAACATGTTTTTCAATTGGGCAAAATAACGAACATAGTTTAGTCATGTTCATAAAATTAATACAAATTTACAAAGATGCGTGCTTTTGTCACTATCACAAAAATATGATTTTTATACTTGAACTATGATGCCAATTCCAACATAACTTCATATGAATCATAATACTCAAATGGATCAAATTACACTAAAGATGACCATAGAATTATGCCTCATTTTGGCATAACAGTAAAACATATACTTGCATGAATCTCAAATAAACTATTACACATATAGTTGTTACTTTCAACATGAATCATATACTTGCAATTATCAATGGGTGTTGTAAATAACTACCACAAACATGTAGTTTTCAATATGAATCATATGCTTGCATGAATCCCAATTAAAATTCCACAACATGTGGTTGTCAACATAAATCATATACTTGTATGAATCCAATCGTACACCATAGTATTGCCAAATCGTTTAGAATCAAAATAACATACAAATATAGATTATTATCGCCACAATTCCATTTCACAAATCACGTACTTCCAAATATCCAATCGTATACCACAATATTCCCAAATCGTTTATCATCAAAGCAACATACAAATATAGATTATTATCGCCACAATTCCATTTCTTTCTTTACACAAATCAACACAATTATTTAATTCATATCGGAATAGCACTCTACTTACAGCGTATGACGAATCTTCAATTCAGGAATCTGAATTTTGAATTTGGAGATGCTATCCTTTGTTGTAGGCGTTGCTTTGATTTGATTAACGTTGCTTTAAGTTTTGAATTATCTCCTAGTTGTTTCTCTATTTCTGACGGCTATCTTTAGTCTCTCCTCAGCAACATGACGGTCTCATCTCCATTTTAGTTTGTGTGAATTAGGGTTAGACGTCCTTTTTATAGAGTTTGTGAGTTGATTTAGACCGTCGATGAAGCTTGGTTCGATAATAGCCGTTCGTTTGAAGGAGAGACCAACCAGGAGCTGACACCTAGCCCTAGTGACAAGGCAAGGCTCAGAAAATCGACCAAACACAGACCTGGCCAGCCAGGACTTGACCAGACCTGACCAGCAGGTCATTTTTGACCTGGGCGCACTTGGCAGGTGCGCTAGGTCAAAAATGTACTGGCGCACTTCCCAAGTGCGCCAGTGCATTTTTGTTCTGGCGCACTTCCCAAGTGCGCCAGTGCATTCTGACCCGTTTTCTGGTTTTTCGCCCAACTTCGTTCGTCCATATCTTCTTAATACGATATCCGTTTTATGCAAACTCAGACTCTATCTCAAGCAGAATTCTGAGACGAACGCAATGGCGTATCCCGTTTCCCTTAATTCTCTGATTTGAAATTAGTTATACTTTAATTTGTGAATCCCACTGTTATAGAATACACGGGGTGTTACATTCTCCCCCACTTAAAAGGATTTCGTCCCCGAAATCTTCAAGTTCAGGAAGAATGTACATCCTAACATCCATCTACTCATCCATCAAACACGAGCATCCATTGTCCTTAAAAGACTTCTAATGCTTCATGATCATATGCGAAGTGTGTGTGTGTGTACATGTACTTATCTAATGCAAAATCAGGCGGTCTACTGATTCAGTTGACCTCCTTAATGCAAATTATGTAAGTGCCATGAGTCCATTATGTATGCAAATTCTCCTATTCATGATTCTACCTGAGTGCACAATCATTCATACAAATGCAACATCCATATTGCAACACATTAAAGTTCAACCATATACGAATGCAAACATATATGCATATGCAATATGAAGTGACTGAGCCGATCTAAAACCTAGATTGTGTGTGTATATGCAACCACGAGCAACCACTAGCAATCACTTGCAACCACTTGCAACCATCATCCATAACATGTTTCAATTACATGTTTTCATCCAAAGGGTTTCTACCTAAAAGATAAGGTCGAGGAGATATACCTAAAAAGATAGATAAAAGCGCAACTTAAGGAAAAAGAAAGATCAAGGATGTACCCTCGAAAAGAAAAGGGTAGGCAGCGCGTATTCTAGCTTCAGTTTCCCAAGTTGCGTCTCCCTCGGCGTCGCTCCACTGAACTTTTGACGAGCTTGACTTCGCGGTTGCGTAGCTTCTTCACTTCCATTCCTAATATGCGGGTTGGAACTTTCCTTACAGTTGCTTCGCGTTCCACTTCAACTTCTTCTAGGATATTTGGCTCTACCACTTCAGCAGACTCATGTAGACAATTTCGGAGATGTGAAACGTGAAAGACGTTGTGAGCTCCGGCCAATCTTTCGGGTAGCTCTAATCTATAGGCCATTTTCCCAATTTTTCCTAAAGGTATAGTCGAATGATAGAAACAAGTAAAAACTTTGTGCCCATTAGGCAATGTCAAAACTGGAAATCTATGCCACATATATATTGATTAGGAGAAGAACTCTCTAAGCATCAGCCCCGAAGACCGAAATCAACATTAGACTGATACCCAAAGAATTACTCAACCCAACCACCATATATGATTCTAGGAAACTAAGCATGATGGACTCCTTTTAGGTCACAAGGGAGTCCCTTCCTAAGACCAACCTGTATCCTATAAAACCCAAAAAGTTTAGTCAAACCAACGAACACCCTCAAGCCCCAACATGTGTTACTAGAAGATGAGTCATACTCCCTATGGGGTTTGCAACAGAAATTGGATTGAAAATGGGACCGAGAGGATATACACAAAAGATAGCATGCAAGTAAGCTCTACAGGAAGAGAGGGATCAAAGATATACTCTTAAGAAGAGATATGATGCACGAATCTAGTCTTCAATCTTCTAAGTCGCATTTCCTTGAGCTTAACTCCATTATGCTTCACAATTTCGTAGCTTCTTAATTCTTGTTTCCAAAATATGAGTTGGAACCTATTTCACTGTTGCCTCTCGTTCCTCTTTCACTTACTCTACTTCTAGTATACTCAGCTCAAACATAACGGCGTACTCATGGTTTCATGCAAGCTCTCCAAAATTCACTAGTGAATCTTAGATCTCGTCCACTTACTATCAGGTATTCCGCGTAGAAGAACTATCTCTTGGAAATAAATGCCAACCATGTTGCCAAATGTACTTACTAAGGTGATTCTCTACAACTCATGCATAAGCGAAATGAACCTTCTGCCTTAGTGGCGAACACTACTCGATCGGATTACAAATTACCAATAAATGTGTCAAGAGATTCTAGGAAACAAATCATGATAGAACCCTAAAGGTTACCTGCGACTTCGAGGGTATTACCGAGGCAAGTCAAGAGTCTAACTACCATCTTTTCGAAACCGAGATGGTCACCCTTACTGGATAACCACTCCCTCGCTAGAATCAACCAATGGCCCAAAACAAAGGCACTATATTTAAACTCTACGCTTAGAATAGAAATTTTCAATCCCACACAGATCATAGACAAATGAGCTGGGCCCCCAATTGGGCTTGAAACAATTAAGGGGTCCTCTACCATACTAGTTTTTAGGTGCAAAGATTCTAACTAAAGCAGACGAGATAAAGGAGTGTGACGCGCCGGAATCAAATAAAGTGCGAAAGGGGTGATCATAAAGATAAACTACATTTTCTACAGAAGTATTTATACCTCGTTTCTTTGGGCAGTCCTTAGCCATGTGGCCTGTCTCACCGCAAGAAAAGCACCCGCCCTTCATCTTGGCCTTCTTTTTCCGGCAATCTTTCACTAAGTGCCCCACTTTGTCACAGAATTTACACTTCCTCTTCTCTCGGGACTTGCTGTCTTTCCCGCCCTTCTTAGAGTCTGTCTTCTCAGGGCAGTCTTTGCTGATGTGTCCAGTCTCCCCACAATGAAAACATTCTCCTTGCTTTCTTTTCCTCTTTCTACATTCCTTTGCTATGTGCCCTTCCGTACCACAAAAATTGCATTTCCTTTTTTCTCGTTTCTTGTTATTACTGTTACGATCCTTTCTTGTTTGACAATTATTCGTCTTCCTACTCTGGGACTCTTCCGCTTGGTGGTTCACGTGGAGGAGGAGGAGTGAAAGCATCAGCAGCTGGGGAGTAAGGTCTCCAGACATGCTGAAACAAAAAGGATAGATTCAAAACGAAGGATAAGAGATAGTACCTATGGCTTTGGGGGGGACTTTGCCTTTTTTAAAATAAAATAATATTTTTCTTTTAAAATTGCTTCTTTAAATTTCCTTTTTGAAAATAAATTTTCAAAACTTTTTATCTTATCTGGTAAACCTATGCTCTGATACCAAGTGAAACACCCCACCTCTGTTAGGGTCACTCTCAAAGGGAATGCCCTAATTTTGGTGGAGGTTTATAAGTATAAGTCACAGATATACAAGACAGATATAATAACACGTATTTTTGAACAGCGGAAAAACAACAACTTTTATTTCATCAAAATACGTGTTACACAAACCATGCCATAATTGTCTTACAATACTTCCAAAATCATAACTGCCTTGATTACATTATTTAAAGAAGCATAAAGAAAACATAAATAAACTGCAAAAGTCCCATAATTGCTGTCCAAAGCCATAGTCCGAAACGAAAAGATCCAAGCAATACATTCTTTCTCTTCAAGCTGGATATGAAGGCTGGTCAAGCTGCGGTATTCCCTCCCTGTGGACCTGGGGGGGGGGAACGGAAGAAAAGAAGACGAAAGAAAAGTAGAGTCAGACATAAAGCCTGAGTAAGTCTAGGACTATTCAGTCTATGAATAAAGAACTGGGTTTGATGAGTATAAACTAGAAATGGGAAAGCACCATAAACTAAGTTCAGTTGTCAAGGGTCGAATATACTATCGTACCCCATATTAATCTCTGTACCCATATAAACTAGTTCCCAACGAGCACCCCATAATCAGGGTGAAGTGATCCATTTTATGATGATCGGCTCCTACTCGCATAGTTACATGTGTCTTACGGCCCCCGATGTTGTAGTTACCTATGCTGGTCCCACCATGGGGTGTATCAAGTCCCATGGTGGCGGCCCGACACAATCCTAGAATGCACAGGTATGCTACTGGTGCCCAGTGCCTTATTTTTCTACGCCGGAGTGTGTGCACGCCCGCACCCCGTTAGAACCTACACTGCTGCACCACCGCCGTCGATTTGACCTCTTACAAATCAGCCCAGTAATCATGCCCCACCCTGCCTAGTTTCAGGGTATCATGATACCTTGTAGGGTTACTGCGAAAAGGGTCCCCCGCTACTAGGTTTTATATTTCTAGCCGACATGCTAAGTTGGTTAAGTGTTTTATAAACCTAACCCCCAATCAGTCTGTTTAGTTTAGCATGTTCCATTTTGATTAAGTATCAATATAATTTACTTAATCCTATCAATCCTGACTCAGCCTTAATTGTCTTATTAAAGCCTTGACCTCTCACATTAGACAGGTATTGTTGTGGCTGCCTGTTGCCGGTTGGGTCCGGGCAGTCTTACGCCACAACTCAGTCTAACCTCGGGTCCTTATTGGGCTCCGTGTTTAACCACCCACATTGGATAGGTATTGTTGTGACTACTGGACAGCCGGGCGGTTCCGGGCAGGTTTACATCACAACTCAATCCAACCTCGGGTTAAACACATCGTATTTTTCTACATTTACATATTTTGTCTCTTTTCTTTTTATATGTAAATATTTGCGGCCCATTATTCAAGTTCATCTTTATTGATTAAGATTTATTTATGCCACTTAATTGTTTTTCAAGGTTGTTGGCATGCGTCAAACATGCCAACACATATGTTCTATATTTTAGCCCAAACGTCATTACCCCCGTATTATACGTTCGCTCCAACGTAAGGTGTGTTGGGTTTAATACTTAAACCCAATTTAGCTAAATGAAAAGGGGAGGCTTATAACATGGTGTTTATAAGGTAACATGAAAAAGGGGAGTGTGAACGCATGAACTTGCAACGAACGATTAATTAACATAAAGCAGGCACATGTGAACTTGCAACCGTAACATCATATAATCATGGCATAACATGAATCATTTTATTCATATAATCATGGCATAAACAATACTTAAACATGCATCGTTCTATTCATATAATCATGGCATAAATAATACTTAAACATGAATCATTCTATTCATATTATTATGGCATAAACAATACTTAAACATGAATCATTCTATTCATATGGTTAATGCATAGACAATACTTAAACATGAATTATTTTATTCATATGATTATGGCATAAGCAGTACTTAAACATGAATTAGTCATATGATAATGGCATAAACTTAAACATGAATCATAGGTTCAACTAACCATGTAAACTTGAAATTAAGAATCTAACTAAATTAGTTATCATTATTATTGGCATAGGGTCTTGACTAAAAATATAAGCCTATATTTTTATTTAGGCATAATATAAACTAATCGTGTTCATAAAATCACTACATGTTAACAAAAAGGTACTTACTTTTGTCACTAATACAAAAGTATGGTTCGACTAGAATTATCCCAACCTAATTCTTATATGAATCATGGTTATCATTCTATTCATAGAATTATAGCATAAACATATCTAAACTTACATCATGGTTTTTATTTTATCTATGTAAACTTGCAAGAGGAATGTAATTCTAATGTAACTTATGATAACAACATGAGCTTAAAAACATGTTTTTCAATTGGGCAAAATAACGAACATAGTTTAGTCATGTTCATAAAATTAATACAAATTTACAAAGATGCGTGCTTTTGTCACTATCACAAAAATATGATTTTTATACTTGAACTATGATGCCAATTCCAACATAACTTCATATGAATCATAATACTCAAATGGATCAAATTACACTAAAGATGACCATAGAATTATGCCTCATTTTGGCATAACAGTAAAACATATACTTGCATGAATCTCAAATAAACTATTACACATATAGTTGTTACTTTCAACATGAATCATATACTTGCAATTATCAATGGGTATTGTAAATAACTACCACAAAAATGTAGTTTTCAATATGAATCATATGATTGCATGAATACCAATTAAAATTCCACAACATGTGGTTGTCAACATAAATCATATACTTGTATGAATCCAATCGTACACCATAGTGTTGCCAAATCGTTTAGAATCAAAATAACATACAAATATAGATTATTATCGCCACAATTCCATTTCGCAAATCACGTACTTGCAAATATCCAATCGTATACCACAATATTCCCAAATCGTTTATCATCAAAGCAACATACAAATATAGATTATTATCGCCACAATTCCATTTCTTTCTTTACACAAATCAACACAATTATTTAATTCATATCGGAATAGCACTCTACTTACAGCATACGACGAATCTTCAATTCAGGAATCTGAATTCTGAATTTGGAGATGCTATCCTTTGTTGTAGGCGTTGCTTTGATTTGATTAACGTTGCTTTAAGTTTTGAATTATCTCCTAGTTGTTTCTCTATTTCTGACGGCTATCTTTAGTCTCTCCTCAGCAACATGACGGTCTCATCTCCATTTTCGTTTGTGTGAATTAGGGTTAGACCTAGGTCCTTTTTATAGAGTTTGTGAGTTGATTTAGACCGTCGATGAAGCTTGGTTCGATAATAGTCGTTCGTTTGAAGGAGAGACCAACCAGGAGCTGACACCTAGCCCTAGTGACAAGGCAAGGCTCAGAAAATCGACCAAACACAGACCTTGCCAGCCAGGACTTGACCAGACCTGACCAGCAGGTCATTTTTGACCTGGGCGCACTTGGCAGGTGCGCCAGGTCAAAAATGTACTGGCGCACTTCCCAAGTGCGCCAGTGCATTTTTGTTTTGGCGCACTTCCCAAGTGCGCCAGTGCATTCTGACCCGTTTACTGGTTTTTCGCCCAACTTCGTTCGTCCATATCTTCTTCATACGATATCCGTTTTACGCAAACTCAGACTCTATCTCAAGCAGAATTCTGAGACGAACGCAATGGCGTATCCCGTTTCCCTTAATTCTCTGATTTGAAATTAGTTATACTTTAATTTGTGAATCCCACTGTTATAGAATACACGGGGTGTTACAGTTCCACTGGTTTACGCCATATTAAATGAAAACTCTATTTTTATTTAAACTAATTATTTACTGAATAATTTTATTTAATTATTTAATTAAATTATATTCGATTCAATTAAATTCTTGCATTAGAAATCGGTTCTCGCTTGTATTTAACAAGTTGATTTCGGCATCTCAAAATCGCCTTACCAACTCGTGTGGATCGCTTGGTTTTCTCTTACCAGCCTTGTGTCTTGCCCCCCACCTGGTTCGCCATTTTATTCATCTCGAACTACTATGCAAACGTGCACAGCTGTGTACGTGCACAACCTCCCACGCCACCGTACGACTACCGAACCACCACCCACAAACTCCATCTTCGCCACTGATCACCACTGACCAGCCACCACCTCCGATTATCGCCTCCTCCTCGAAATCGATGCTCCACCATTTTTCCAGTACACAACATCAAAAAGCACTTCACCAAAACCGAGCTCTCCCCATCGCCTCAGACCGCCGGAGCACCTCGCACCGCCGCCACCACCTTCGCCAAGACCCAACGTCACTCCACGCCAAGCCTTGGCCAACTCGCACCACCGTGGGACCCGTACGTCGCCTCCAAACCGATGAACCCATTTTGCCTCTCAAAACGTAAATCGAGCTCGACAGCTCGAATCACTCACTGGAAAAATCATGGGGTATTTTTCCCATGATCTCTGATGTGTCCAGCTCCTCCACGCCCCGACCATCATCGTCACCGATCGCCAGAATTTGGTCAAAGTGCCTTTTTCGGTTATCTGAATCCTTCTCCCTCATCTCAACATTAAAGATCACGAAACTACTTTTAAAAATCATCATTTTCTTTGTTGATTACATCTATAACTCTGTAATTAAGTTTCACGATGTTTGAAATTTCGGATTGAAATGTAGATGACAGAGTACTGCTGTTTTTCTTGAATTCTTGGTTTTTAAAACAAAGGTAGTTTAGTTTTGTTCTTGCTGATATATGTATATATATATATTCTCGTATATAAGTATAACATATATATAGGCTGGTATAACTTATGTTTGTGAGATCAACAAGGTATATTTCATTTTACAAAGGTTTTGTTTTTGATAGTAAACAAAACTGTCTTGGTTTCTTTGATCAAATAGTTGATGAACTCATTTTTATTTCAGACAATATTTGCATACATAGATGAATGAAGATATAACTTGTTATACTTGCATAAATACTGGTGTTAAAACTTGGTATACTTGCATCTATGACATGAATTTGAAAACACAAAACATTTTACAGTGAACATTTAAAATCAAACATGACTTGTGTGAGGTTTACTCACTTGTAAATGCTCCTGAAAATTCTAGCTGGTGTATGGATTAAACTCAGCAAACTTCTTGTATTCTTTGTAAAGAGAAAATGCATGGAATTGGACATGTATTTATAGGCAAAGATCTCTAAAGTTTTCTACAGCAAACTCTCTTTTGCTTTCTTACCTACCCCCCTTTCTCTCTCTTCGAATGGCTCGCATATGTTACAGCAAACATGTAATTACCCTTCACAAGAGATGATTCCTACCAACCCGTATTTCCCTCTTCAAAGTACATGAGACTATGTTTGCATTTAATGCAAAGCTTACTTTCATTTAATGCCAAGCTCAACCCTTCAAATCAATATACAAGAGAATGGGTTTCCTCTCTTTGATATTTGTTTTGCATTCTTACAAATGCGCAGATATTATGTATGAGGTGATTAGGTGATGTTTAAGTCCAAATCTACTATTAAATGATGGAGTTTGCACTTTCTTTTGTTTTGGTTTAAACTCTCTTGTTTGTTGCAAATTGAAATGGTGTATACATGCATATATACATGCATATTTGGCCGTAACATATATATGTATGAATATATATATATATATACATTTACTCTTATTATATATATATAAGTGTTAATCTCCTTAAACTTGTTTGCCTTTATTTGCTTTTGATTTAAATCTCTATATTAAAATAGATATCAGAGGCTTGAAAAATCCCGCCATTACACCTTCGGCTATTTTATATATGTCTATCTTGTAATATTTCTGTTCCAGTACCCATAATGCTCCATTGAAGTTAATGCATTCCCTTTGTGAGTGACCTTAATGGATGTGAGTTGTTACAGCTAGGGCCAACGATGCAGGCCCAACAGATATTCCTCCTCCAGCTAAAGCTGTTCCTCCTGCTCCTCCTTCTCGTGTAATTGCTTTCTCAAAGATCTGTATAGATTTTAGGGCCATGGGTGGAAAGGATTTTAAGGGAACTGAATTGTTGGCTAGCTTTTTGACCAAGCCATCAAGGTTCACTCACAAGAAGAAAGTATGAAACTACGTTACTTAAGTCCATGAAGGATCGGATCGCACCAGAGGGTCGCCCCTCTCGGATCGCCCCCCATCGGATCGCCCCCATAGCATCAGCGATCCGACTACCTCTACATGACTCGATCCTTACTTACACTACTACCCTGCACAGACCGATCCGATTCCCCGACGCACAGCGAAGCCTCCGACATGTTCAAGCACGAGCTCGTCTTCGGCGATCCGAGATGCACGGATCCAGCGACACGTGTCCCCAACTGTCACTTTGACCAATTCCTCCTCCTTGCTCGATCCGATATTTAAGGGGATCGCGACACCTGTCCACAACTGCTAATTTGACTAATTCTTCATCAAGCTGCGATACGATCCGATATTCTCGGGATCTGTGCCACGTGTGACCGCGATCCGCCTGACAAAATCAGCTATAAATAGCCCAGAGCTTGGCATTTTTCAGGATCTTTTGGCAGTATTGAGCACTGATTCCACCATTACTGTCATACCACCCTTTCTTATCAGTCTTATTACGAGATTACTGAGAGAAATCACAATTGTAAAAGTGAGTTGGAGAGAAACCATTGGTTGTACTAGCATTCAAAGTATAATCGATAGCATATAAAGTGGACGTAGGCTCGTTAACGCTGAACCACTATAAATTTTGTGTGTTTTCTGCTTTTTCTTCATTCTCCAGTTATAATTCTTTACAAATTAGAACAATTTGGGTGTTAGGTCCAAATTTTGATCTAACATTTTGGTGCTTTCACTGAGAAGCAAATTCTCAACCTATCGGATTGCTATTCTACTATTTGGATTTGAAAGTCTGAAGAAAACAGTCCCAAAACTTCACTGTTCAGATTTTTGAAGATTCCTGCGACATTTGATATCATGGCTGGAAAGAAGTTTAAGGAAGTGCGAGCTTCGCAAGCGAATGAAGTCGCGAATGAAATGGTTGGCGAAAGTGCACACGAGCAGGTCGTTGAGGGGGTCACGGATCGCGAGGACAGGGGGCGACCCGAACCAATCTAGGTGCCACGATCCGACTTGAGGGTGGCGCTGCGAACCGCGAAGCTGGAGGGGTTGTTACTCGATCCCGTGATAACGCCCCGAATCCTTCGCATACCGTGACCACGAACCGATCCCAGGGGGGCGCTACGAGCCACCAACCTCGATCCACAGCGATCCAAATTGATGACCAGACTACAACTCGACCTGGAAAGGAGCCTGTGGCTCGCTCCTACCGTCCTGGCCCCTCCGCTTGACCTGATTCAAGCTCTTTGCGCATAAGAGAAAATGATGATGATCAATATGACCCTTCTGCTCCCGTTACTGAGGGGGACCTCTCTCGCTTTTTCGAAATGTGGGAGAGGCTGTTTGATGAATTGGCTGCTCAAAGGCAGGAGAGCTCCGTTCTACGACAGAACTTGACTGCTATGGATAGAAGGCTTAATGATCTCGCAAGGCAAAGGACGCCCCCAGTTCGTCCGCTCACCCCAGAATACTCTTCTTCGTCAGAGGAATCGCCGAGACCTCCGCGGCGACCATATGAGAGGCCTGAAAACATAGAGCAGCTTCGATTTGGGACCCTGCCATCATGGGAAGAAGAGACACTGGGTGCAGGGCCCTCAAACCGCAATGTGAATGATCGCACCGCAACTCCCAGAGCTCGAGGTGTGGACAACCCTGTTTAGAATAGACTACCTCAGCCCCGTCGTCGTACAAATGCTCATGGTAACAGGGGGCAGCGAAGCCCAATCCGAGCCCCGGATTTCATGACCGCTCCTGGAAGAGAGATTAGAGAACCCCACCAAGCAAGAAGTGCTGACCCCGAGCCTCCGCTGACCAGTGCAAATGTTGTAGCTATGATCCATCAAATTCTGGCAGATAGCCATGGACAATGGAATGAAGATTGGGGAATTGACCGCAGTCACACCCCTTTCACTGATGACATTTTAGATGCGACGTTCCCGAGGCGCTTCAACATGCCGCAGATGAATCGTTACGCGGGTAGACTGATCCCGTCCAGCATCTGATGAGATATTCTTGGTCAATGACCGCTGCCGCAGCTTCTGACCCTGTCAACTGCAAAGCATTCCCCATATTCCTGGAGAATGTAGCATTATTATGGTTTACTCACTTACTAGCAAGATCAATTTCCAGCTTCGGGGAGTTGAGTGAAGGGTTCGTGGAACACTTCCGCATCTATGCACAAAAGACGAAGAGTGTGATTGACTTGTTCCTTGTCAAGCAACGACCAGACGAGAGTTTGAGGGTGTATCTAGACCGTTTCAACCTGGCCGCTACTGAAGTCAAAGATCCTCATGAGCCAACTGTTGTGGCAGCCCTAATTGATGGGGTAGATAAAGACACCGAATTTGGGAGATATCTGGCCGGCAAGCCACCCCATACTAGAGAGTTATTCTATGAAAAACCTAACGTACACTTACGCCGGGAGGAAGTATATGCTAACCGAAAGGCAAAAACGACCGATAAAGAGGAAATCCAGAGCAATGCCGCCATTAAGCAGACAAGAGACAGCTCGGGGAAGGTCGAGGTTAATGTAGGAAATCGGAATCAGGGTGGTTGTCAGTCAGGAAACAATGATAATAACAGTAATGGCAACAACCGGAAGAGGAATCGAGGGAACGACTCCCAGAGAAGGACTCGTCCTAGGTCTTTTAAGAGTTATACGCCAATAAATGATACTTTGGAAAATATCTTCATGGATTCGTACAACGTCCTCCAAAATAAAAGGCCTCCTCCCAGAGAGTCGACGGAGGAAGAACGTGAAATGGGGAAGTTTTGTCTCTTTCGTCAGATTCATGGCCATTCGACAAATGAATGCCGTCACCTAAGAGATGTAGTCGAGATGCTTCTCCGAGAAGGAAAATTGGATGAATACAGAGTGACACCCAGAGACAGGGGGCAAGCCGTACATGCCCCAAATCAGAACCAGAATCAACCTGTTGTCAGGCCAACTGCCCAGCAAAAGGGAAAGGACCTTGTTGTCAATACCATAATCGGAGGGCTTTATCTCGCCGGGCACGGTTCCAAGGCATTGGATCAGTATGTCAATGCAGCCAAGCAGCACCTCGGGGTAGGGGAGTGTAGCAACACTGAGGACAACGTTCCGATAAAGCAACAAAAGATGATGTCCGACGATGTCGTTTTCCGCGAATGAGAAAGCATTGGATTCCATGCTCCGACTGAAGATCCATTTGTAATCACAGTACCAATTGGCCCGATCACTGTTCCTAAAGTCTTGGTGGATAACGGGAGTTCCGTCAATATTCTTTTCAAAAAGACATTCGACCAGATGAATCTCGAGATAAAAGACTTGAAGACCCGTGAGGGATGGATCCGCGGATTTAACGGAGCATCCACCGCCCCAATGGGTTATGTAGAGCTACCAGTTACGCTTGGGGAAGGAGAACGCCAGAGAGTGAGAATCCTTCCCTTCGTGGTTTTGGATATTGAATCACCTTACAATGCCTTCTTGGGCCGACCGGCCCTCGCAAAGTTTAGAGCCTGTATAGCCCCCTGGTGTTTGTTATTGAAGTTTCCTACGGAAGCTGGTGTTGGTATTGTCAGAGGAGATTAGATTGTCGCACGAGCATGTTATATTGCAGAGCTAAAGCTACTCCGCAATGGAGGAGACATAGAAACCAAGGGCGCTTCTCCCCCCGCAAGGGCAGAAACCTTATAGCAATTAAAGAGAATAACCGTGGGAGGGTCGCCCAGAGAGTTGCCCGAGGATATAGATCCCAGAGAGGACAAAGAACCTGGGGGCAGAATGGAGACTCCCAACGAGACAACAGTGGATGTACCGATCGATGATAGTGACCCAGAGAAGGTCCTTAAGATTGGATCCCAGTTAAATTCGAGTTTAGCTAAAGAACTGACGGATTTCTTGAAAGATAATTTGGACGTATTTGCTTGGACCCATGTAGACATGTGCGGGATATCTCCATCAATCATTAGCCATTCATTAAGCATTAACCCTAAGCATCCTCCGGTAAAACAAAAAAGGCAAATGCTGGGTCTAGAGAGGTCCGCTGCCTTGAAAGAAGAAGTTGGAAAGCTAAAAAGTAATCGATTTATCAGAGACTCAATTTATCCAGACTGGATTTCAAATCCATCCCTGGTAAAGAAGGCCAACGGGAAGTGGCGAACGTGTATCGATTTCTCGGATTTGAATAAAGCCTGCCCAAAAGAGAGTTTTCCGTTACCCCGGATCGATCAGTTGGTGGACTCAACAGCGGGCCATGAACTTCTCTCCTTTATGGATGCTTATTCAGGATATAACCAGATTCTAATGCACGTTCTAGATCAAGAACACACTAACTTTATTACGGATCTGGGATTATATTGCTATGTGGTAATGCCCTTTGGCTTGAAGAATGCAGGCGCTACATATCAACGGTTAGTGAACAGAATGTTCTATAACCAGATTGGGAAAACGATGGAAGTATACGTCGACGACATGTTGGTTAAGTCCAGGCAATCCTCCAATCACACTACGGACTTGGCAGAGATGTTTGGCATTCTTTGAAAGTACGGGATGAAACTCAACCCAACAAAATGTTCATTCGGGGTCGCCTCCGGAAAATTCTTGGGATTCATCGTCAGTTCTCGTGGGATTGAGATTAATCCAGACCAGATCGCAGAAATCAGAGACATTTAGGAACCTAGGCAGATTAAAGATGTGCAAAGCCTTGCAGGGAAAGTAGCTGCACTAAGCAGATTTATCTCCAGGGCTACGGACAAATGCATCCCATTCTTCGAATTGATAAAGCGAGGAAAACACCACTTCAAATGGACGCCCGACTGCATAGAAGCGTTTCAGAACTTGTTGAGACACCTGGAGAAACCTCCGATATTATCTAAGCCGATAGATCACGAGGACTTATTCGTGTACTTGGCAGTGTCGTCCCACGCGATCAGATCAGCATTGGTGAGAGAAGAAGATAAAGTTCAAAGACCTGTGTATTACGTGAGCAAAAAATTGACGGCAGCAGAGCGTAATTATCCAAAGATAGAAAATTTGGCGTATAGTTTTCTAATTGCCTCTAGAAAGCTTCGACGTTATTTTCAGGCTCATCCCATTACCGTATACACTGATCATCAACTCAAGCAAGTTCTACAGAGACCAGAAGCGTCTGGAAGACTACTCAAGTGGAACATTGAGTTGAGTCAATTTGATCTGAAATTTCAACCCCGACGGTCAATACGGGGGCAAGCAATAGCCGACTTCATAGCAGAGTTTACTGTCCTAGAGGAAGATATAACGAACGAAGAAGTTAACCCCTCAAAGTAACTTCTCGACCCCAGTGCCTAGAGATTGTATACTGATGGCGCTAGGAATGACAAGAGATCCGGCGCTGGAGTAGTGCTTGAAACTCCCGAGAAACAGTTGATATCCTATGCTATCGGGATGGAGTTTCACGCCACTAACAACGATTCCGAATATGAAGCCCTGATAGCCGGGCTAAGGATCGCAAGGGAGTTGGAAATCACAAAGCTGGACATCTTTTGCGACTCCAAGTTAGTTGTAAACTAGGTCACTGGAAAATTCCAAGCCAAAAGCCCAAGATTGATTTTATACTTGGAGAAAGTGAAGGAGTTGCTGAACGGCTTCGATCACTACAACATATCTCATATTCCGCGGTCAGAGAATCAACAAGCAGATAAGTTGGCAAAGATGGCTAGTTCCGACGGTCCTGAAGAGACCGGGCTAGCCCCAGTTGAAGTAATTCGGTCTCCTGGTATAGATCAGATGGAAGTTGATCCGGTACTAGAGACGGAGCCAGAAAGGGTTTCATAGATGACCCCTCTAAAGAATTTCTTGATGAATGGAACGCTTCCGACCAAGAAAAACGAGAGGTGTAAAGTAATTTGTAAAGCTGCCCGATATGTTCTGCAAGGCGGAGTTCTTTATAGACAGGGATTTTCGATGCCCCTTCTCCGGTGTATAGCTCTTGACGACATCAAGCGTGTGCTGCAGGAGGTACATTAAGGTGAATGCGGTGATCACACTGGAGGGCAAACATTAGCGAAAAAGGTGTTGCGGCATAGTTATTTCTGGCCTACCATAAATAAAGATGCGGCGAAATACGCATGACGGTGTGATGCATGCCAGAGATTTTCAAAGATACCTAGGGCACCTCTTAGTTAGTTAAAAACGATGACAAGCCCATGGCCTTTCGCTATGTGGGGAATTGATATCATCGGAAGTCTCCCCATAGCTAAGGGCGGAGCGAAGTTCGCTATTGTAGCCGTAGATTACTTCACTAAGTGGGTCGAGGCTGAGCCACTGACTACAATCACAACCAAACGAGTAATCAATTTCGTCATTAGAAACATCATCTGTCGATTTGGGATTCCAAAGATTGTTATAACTGACAACAGAACTCAGTTCGATAGCACAGAATTCAGAAACTTCTGCCAGAAATACCACATTGAGAAACGGTACACCTCTGTGGCGCATCCGCAATCAAACGGACAGGTCGAAGCGGCAAACAAAGTGATTAAGTCCATTCTGAAAAGAAGACTGAAACGGGCCAGAGCCATGTGGGTTGTTGAATTACCCTTAGCACTATGGGCCTACAGGACAACGTATAAATCGGCAACAGGACATTACCCCTTCTCCCTTGCTTTTGGAGCAAAAGCAGTCATCCCGGTTGAAATAAAAGTACCTTCTCACCGAGTGACTTATTACGATCCGATGACTAATAACGAATTGCTCCTTGAATCCCTGGATATGATCAAAGAAAAGAGGGACGAAGCAGACCTGCGTGCCTTGAGATGCAAGCAACAGGTCACCCGATACTACAACAAAAAGGTTCAAGCCTGAACCTTTGAACCCGGAGACTTGGTTCTAAAGCGTGTCTTTCCTACCCCAACTCATATGGGCGCGAAGTGGGAAGGACCATACTCCATTCTGTGCAAGCTTGATAATGGAACTTTCAAGCTAGCGACCGTAGATGAAAAGGAAATCCCCATAGTGTGGAATGCCCAACATTTACGGCCGTATCTAACGTGAAGATGTCAGATCTGTTCTTTTGCTTTATTAAGGACCATGTACAAGGCACGACTTGCCTAGAATAGTCCGATTTCTTAAGCAAAAATTATAAAGTGGACGTAGGTCATGATTCGACCGAACCACTATAAAAATATTGTGTGTCGTTTACCTTTACTGCACTATTTTTTATTTGCCATTCTATTTTTATGATAATTGTTGTGAACCATGCAACGATCACAGAAGCGTATAATTATAGGTGCCTTCCATCAGAATGGAATGCAGTCACTAGTCAAAACTTCGAGGGTGCGATAAAGTAAATCATATCATTGATAGCGCTCTAACTCTCCAGAGCCGCGAGAGAGCATAATGGACATGAGGGCGATCTCCGTAAGTCATGGCGGTGTACCATGATCGGAACCGCATTGACGTAACTCTAACCTCGGCGACTGCCAGGAGAGTATAAAAGCTTCTCCGACTGAGCGCTGAGAAAGAGCTCTTGCCCCGCTGAAGGATCGGGGAGCGATTGAACTGCTGAGCTCGAACTCTAACTCTCCAGAGCAGAGAGAGAGTATAAAAGCGTCTCCAACTGAGCGCTGAGAAAGAGCTCTTGCCCCGCTGAAGGATCGGGGAGCGATTGAACTGCTGAGCTTGAACTCTAACTCTCTAGAGCAGAGAGAGTATAAAAGCGTCTCCGATTGAGCGCTGAGAAAGAGCTCCTACCCCGCTGGAGGAGCGGGGAGCGACTGAACTGCTGAATTCAAACTCTAACCTCGGCGACCGCCAGGAAAGTATAAAAGAGTCTATGATTGAGCACTGAGAAAGGTGCCGGAAACTCAGCACCATAAGGACAGTTATCTTACTAAATTTTCTAAGTCCCCCATATTCAGAAATAGGGGGCAACGTGCAAACAACGCTAATCAATCCTTAATAAGCCCTAGTCAGGCGATACGTTAACAATGGATTGGAGGCATATACATATACACATGAACCTTGATGCAGCACGGAAATTTTTAAATTTTTCTTTCTGTTGCTTGACTGATTTGTAGTTATAATCAGATGATCTATGACTAAGCATGAAAAGTTTATTAAATACAGGTACACGATGATGCAAAAGAGATAAACTTTCATTTATAAACTGCAAGCCTACAAAGTGAAAAAAACAACCTAAAACAAAAGTGAGGGCCAGTCTCACAATTACATTTCATGGCCAGTAGGAAGCCTAAAGACAAAATATAGACAAGCGACAATATCCTATTTACGCTTGGACTTCTTCTCCTGCTTCTGTTTCTCCAGCTTCGCCTTGTCAGTGTCGGATTGATCCCCCTTCTTTCTCTTCCTTTTGTCTATGAGAGGAACGTCCGACTCATCAGAAGACTCCTCCTCCTCCACCTGCTTTCTCTTTCTTTTATCAGTAAGGGAAGCTGGGAAATCATCAGGGTTCGCAAAATGAAGCTGTTTGCTGATGGATTTGGGCTGGAGTTTCAAAACCATCCCAGTTTTGGGATTAAACTCAGAGACAGGGGCTACGTTCAAAGGCTCTTGTCCCACCTTCTTTAAAGCCAGCTGCTTTTCCTACCTAGCTTTTCTGTTAGCCAAAGTTTCGTCGTCATCGTCTTCGGCTTCTTTGGTACTAATGATATCCTCCTCATCCTCTACATGGCGCCCGTCCATATCTTTCAAGGCCTCGATGGTTTCATCATCCTTGGGAGCATCAGCACTGGGTGCCAAGGCGCCCTTCTCTGCTGTTGTACCCTCAGCCTGCTTCGGTATATCAATACCGGCGCTAGGCGAGACGACAATCTTCTCCGCCTCTGTCCTCTTCTCGACATCCTTGTCGACGGGCTCGCCACCTGTATTATAGGGAACACATGTTATTAATTCGATTGGTTGCTCTACCAGATGACCACTCACAATTGCTTTGACAAATTGTGGGGAAAAAAGGGAGATACCTTCTGCTGATGCTCCATCTAGGCTAGCTGCAGAAGCTCCGACAACCACAGGAGTTAGGCCCAAAGGAATTAATGGATCATCAGGATGGTATTCCTCAACTCCGGAGGCCTTGGGCTCTACAGCTGAGCTCGAACCTTCGTCAATCTTGTTTTTGCCCTTAGCCAGGGTCCTCTCCTTCTCTATTTCTTCTTGAATTAGACGAAGGCCTTCTGCCAGATCCTCGGGCTCGTTATCCCTCAGAATGGTCTTCATCAGCTCATCTTCGTCAATCTCTTCAACTCCTAATCTCTGCTTCTCACCCTCGATGATGGCATCCCATAAGTTGGATAAAGTAACGTGGTAGTCCGGGATCCACGAGATGTTACGGGTTTTGAGGACGTGGCCGAGGAAGTCAAAAATCATCTCTTTGAACCCTTCGATATCCTTTTCTCTCTCGAGGAGCTTGTTGTTAGAAGCAGTAGCCATCTCAATGGCACTTTCAACGTTCCTCTCGGCGAGAGCCGCGCGCCTCTCCGCATCCGCGACTTGATCATTTAAAATCACCTTCTCTGCTTCAGCCAAAGCTAGACTTTCTCTCAAACTTGCTTTTTCTTCCTCCCAAACAGCTCTCTCGGCTTCGAAATGGCCCTGTGCCGTCTTCAACTCAATGTTGGCCATTTTAAGATCTTCTACCTCCTTCTTTAAGGCCATTTTCTCTTGACTATTTGAGTCGAGTTCAGAATGAAAGCGTTTCTTAGCATTCTCCAATTCAGTCTTATAATTTTCAGCATCTCTCCGCGCTAAGGCAAGTTGGGATTGAGCGTCTTCCAAGTCCTTCTCCATCTTTGTCCTAGCCCTTTCATTGTTATCAATCTTCACTTTGGATCTATGTGCTTCCATCTCAAGCGTTCGGATGACCTCTAAAAGATTAACAGCATGTTTCTTCATCACTTCATACTGCCTGGCTACATGGCGAATGTGCTTGATGACCCCAGTGTCCCAGTTCCTAGGGACTGGTTACAAGGCTGGAACAAACATCATCCTTTCGAAAAAGATGTTAGGGAATTGTTCTCGCAACTTTTATAGCTTAGCCTGAGTCTCGGGACCATGGATGTAGTCTCGTGACCCGGGGGCAACCAAATCTTGCTGGCTGGAAGGGACAATGTCACTTTTCTCCTTCCCAAAATCCTTGATTGGATCCTTGCTTTTATCCTTGGGCTCGTAGTGTCTTTTTGATGACCTGCTGTGAGAGGGTACACTCTTCGGAGGGGTTAACTCTTTAGGAAGTTGTTTTCCCCCTGTAGGTGGCACCGAATAACCGGAAAGCTTGCCAGAGGTTGATTTTGGTGGAGACCGGGATTGTGAAGAAGTAGGCTTGTGAGAAAGGCCGCGAGAACGCTCAGGATTCGGATGAAGACTGGGTGTGCCTTCACGAAGAGAGCGATAAGAATAATACCGCCTGCGAGACATCTTTCCTGCAAAATAAAAAAGAGCATATTAAAACCTTGAATACTGTTGATATAAAAGTGTGGGATCAGGCAGTGCGTGTGATTTGTGCATCCCATATAATTCCCCCTAACAGACCCGGGCCTGAAGTCAGGCTCATCTGAGTAGTTTCTTATCCTCCAACTGGAACAGTGGTTTCCTCAGAAGCAGGGAAAATGGCTCCCCTTCAAAGTCCCCCTCTGCGTATACATCATCAGGCAAAGGAATTTTGCTCAGCTCTTTAAATAGCTGTTCTTCTATTATATCGTCGGGAGCAGCAGGTTCGATCGGAAGAGAAGCCCTTGAGGGGAAACCCCCTGAAGAAACTGGGATTTCCTTAGACTTGTCACCACGTGCCTCATCTCCTCTATATATGTTTAGGTCCTCGTCATCCTGGATGATTATCGGGGAAGGACTCTTATGGAATTTAATTGTTTCTGCTGCCCGTGATGTTCCTTCTCCCTCCGTTGGGGGCACGTATTTGTAGGGTTTGCCGCCCGCACCAAGTCCAAACCTTATATCCAGAAGGCGATGCTTGTGAAGATTCTCGTCAGTAATGCACTTCTTAATCCTTAGAAAATTGGATCTGCTTTGTAGAAGAAGAGACAATCGATTATTGTATACCAAGCCTTCCGTCTTGGGAAAGACGTGATCTGCTTAAAAAAAGGGGGGGCATGTTAATGCTTCGATTTCTTAAGCGAGTTATTCAGTCAAAAGATTAAAGTTTACTTGATTTAAGCCATCTTCTTGAGCACCCAGCCTGTCTCTTTATGTAGAACCAATCAGCCTTGGGATCCCCTATATTGCCGTATCCGTCATACAGAACCTTCCTATTCACTACCGATTCGAAGAAAGAGAAATTTGGGGTTGTCGAGGAGCGATGCTTGAAAAGATAAAAGAATTTTAAATCTTTAAATGTAAGCTCGGTATGCAGGATTTCCGCGTATGCGATATATAGAGTGTATAGAGCCGCGTAGGCGTTAGGATGAAGCTGCATCGGAGCATACCCAATCGTTTTAAGGTCTCAATGATGATAGGAGGAAACGGAGGAATAGCTCCTACCCAGCACATGAGTCGGTTGACTGTCCTATACCCTTCCGGAGCTAAGTGAGGTCTATTGTAACACCCCGCCTCCGCTAGGGTCACTCGCAAAGGAATGCACTAGCTTTAGAGGGGCATTATTGGTAAACATGCACAGAAATATCAAAAGACAGAACATATAAAATAGCGGAAGTAAAATCGAACTTTCATAAACATGAATACATAAGGTCTAAAGCCTTTTACATCAGAGTACATCAAAACCTGTCTTGCAATAATAAAGAAGCATAAAGACTTTTTCATAAATTATTCCCCAAATAAAAACAGTAAAGTAGCCATAGCCAGGAAAAGTCCAAGCCATCCATGATGACCTTCAAGCAGAAGAAGTCCGAACTAAACAGCAGTGTTTCCTCCCTGTAATCTGGGGGGGGGGGGAAACGGAAGAAAAGAGGCGAAACAAAACGGGTCAGTCAAAAAGACTGAGTAAGCCCTATCTACTATTAGTATAAAAACTAGTAAAGTTAACTGTCATGAGAAACTGAGATGAACATAAGCATGATACAAGATAGGTCAATTAAATCAAAATAACAGGATGAACTACTGAACTCAGATAAACTAGGGTGTCGTGATAAACTACGATGTCAAGATAAAACAAGGTATCACATTGTCAGGTTCCTATCAAGTATAATATCCCAAGATATCTATCGCGTATAACGTCCCATGGCATCTATCCTGTATATCCGCTCTAGACCTACCGTACTAGTATCCCAACTGTATTACGTGTTATCCGTGAATGACCCTTACTCAAAAGTCGTGTAATGGTCCATGTCAACCTAATATGCCGCATATATAGGTTACTCAACTCATATGTTTCTTTCCATGTATAAGTTCAGTCCTTTGTCGTAGGCTGTACGGGCTTTCCCATGTAAACGGTTTATCCTTGAAGTTGTTTTGGACTGCAACCCTTGATCTAGTTGTGTTTCCTTACCATGAACTATCGCGCGTCCACTTAGGATTTATGCCACCTAGGACCACTAGGGATTATGCTACCTAATGAACGTTTCCGTGTCTCGGTTTGGGTTTTGGCCACCTAGGACCACTAGGGATTACGCCACCCGTCAACCGCGCCCTTGATCCCACGTATGTATCGTGAATCGTTTTCCATGTCTAGATGCACATGTTCACCAATGTGCCATCCGAGTTCCGTGTCAGGGCAAATCAAGAAATACGGAACTCGGTCGGGAGCTTTAAATCGTCTGCCGATGCAGATATCAAGGTCTGTTTTTGTACCCGTGGCTATGGTCCCACGTGACCCCTCCCTCAACTACTGAAAGGCAATCCAAGAAAAATCATGTATAAGAACCACTCCACGGCCCCACTATAGCTCACTTTCCTACGGGCCAACCTCACCCATGACTCGATAGCAAGCACATGGTCTGTTGGGGGTTCCCTGCCTTTCCGCACGTACATGATTGACTAAAGATGGTAGGTAGTCGGCGATGTGCTATCCAGGGCAAAAACAAGAATCGTCGACTCCACGCTAATCCATCCCAGTCTTTAGGTTGCTCGCATAGCAACCAAGGCATACTCTTGGTCCTTCTAACGCAGACCTTAACCTCTCATGGGCCTAGTATAATTACCTGGCAGCCCACAGAGGGATCCCAAGAATATCCTCACGTCCCCCGAAGCTTCCACTTCGGCACCCAGTGCGCTGGAGCTTTTATCCAAGTCAGATAACTTGCTCCCCCTCGTATACTAAGCGATGACCTACCGTATCAGGTTACTCATCGTTTTGAGAATTAGTCCTATGTCCTTAGCTAAGAATTATTACTTAGTTACCCTTAACTAAGGTTTACCACTTAGCTTCCTTTCCCGTTATCCTTGATTAACCACGGTTTTCTACCTAGTTCTTCTAGCTAGGGTTTGTCTATTGGGTTAAGTGTTATCATTCAAGTCCATGACTTAACCCGCCCACGAATCACGTCAAAGATTGGCTAAGTATTTAAGTTCAAGACTTAGTCCCAAGTTGGTTAAGTGTACCCAGAGGCTCATGACTTAACCCTATCAAGTCAAATTGGTCAAGTACTAGCTTACCTTAATCCTATCGGATTATCTTGCTAGATCGATTAAGCATAGATTATCTTAATCCCATCAAATTATCGAGTCGGATTGGTTAAGTATAGGTTGGCTTAACCCCATCCTCTAATCGTACTACAATGGTTAAGTATATTCTAAAAAGGTCTTGTGACTTAACCTTATCAGGTCCGCGTATTAGATTGGTTAAGTGTAAGTTACTTAACCCCATCAAATCATCATGTATAATTGGTTAAGTATAAGTTGCTTAACCCCATTAAATTATCACGTTAAGTTGGTTAATTATTGGTTACTTAACCTCATTGAATTACCGAGTTTAAATTGGTTAATTGTTTAACTTAACCCCATCGAATTACCGTGTTTAGATTAGTTAAGTGTGGATTACTTAACCCCATCTAATTACCGTGTCGGATTAGTTAGGTGCAAATTACTTAACCCCATCCCCTAATCATCTTGTATGGTTAAGTGTCATTAAGAAAACTTACTTAACCTTGCCAAATTATCATGTTGGATTGATTAAGTGTTGGTTAACTTAATCCCCGTCCACTAGTCGTATAAAAATGGTTAAGCGTCATTAGGCAAATCAAATCACTTAACCTACCCAACCTTGTCATGTTTTGTTAAGTATCATTAGCCTAACCAATTTACTTAACCCATTTACCCATGTCATATTTGGTTAAGAGTCATTAATCAAATTAACGTAACCCTATCATGTGGCATTAATTACTTAATGCACCCCAACCTCTCACATTAGACTTTGTTGTGGTTACTAGTTAAGCCGGTCGGTTCCGGGTAGCTTTACACCACAACTTGGTCTAACCTCGGGTTCAAGCACAACATGACCAACTTCTCACATTGGGTCCTATTGTTTGCAACTACTAGTTAGGCCGGTCGGTTCTGGGTAGTTTTACGTTGCAAACTCAACCCAACCTCGAGTTGGCCACTTTCATGTTTAGTCTAGTGTCATGTTCATAGTCAAGTTTTCAAGCAATTGGGTAGACCTAACTTAATAGGTAAATTCCCAATGGGTAGACCTAACTTAATAGGTAAATTCCCAAGCTTATGTTTTTATGCATACTTACATGTCAACTTCCATGTTATGATTCAAGTCATGTTTTCAAGTTGTATTTTCATGTCATTAGAAATTACCCATAACATAAACCAACGCTTTTAAACTCGCATATACGTTCGCAACAACTTAATGGATTAAAAGAAGAGACTTGGCAAAGGCATGACAAAAATGGATATTAAGCCACAAGTTAATCATGGTGGCAAATGAGGCACAAATGTGTTCATTAGCTTGCATGTTACATTCTTAAGCCTCAAAATCATGCATAAACCCAAACTTGGCACATAAACGAATCATGGTGACAAAAGACATGGAATGATGACTAGAAACTCGCATGTATCATCATATAAGGGTTATGACTTCATATGCAAGTTGACATAAAGATTATGAAGGTTCTCATGTTGCATAATGCAACATTTCAACATAAAGTTTGTAGCTTTTAGCTCATAAGATCAAGATAATGACTTCATAAGCTTGCATGACATGATAGCATGTATCATTCTCAATGATCAAACCCAAACTTGCAACATGAACATTTAATTTCATAGTTAATATCTAAGAGTAGGGAAAGGGCTTACATTGTTATGAAGGCACAAATCGAAATGCAAAACAAAGATTGTGATGAAGCCTATGCATGCCATCACCCAAAAACCCAAAGATGAACACTCCAAATCAATAAAAACCCCATCTTCATGAACAAAGATCAAAGCTTTAGCCTTGAGATCAACTTGAGAAGCTCTTATACTAACATACGGACTCTCTAATACTCTCATGATCATGAAACCTCTCATAGAAATGAAGTGGAGGCTAGGATAGTTGAGTGGAGGCCATGAGAGTAGCAATTTTGCCATAGTTTAGTTGCATGAATGAATAATGAGGGTTTAGGATAGGTTAGGGTCTTATTTATAGATTAGGCAAGTGTTTTAGGCCATATGATTAAACCTAGATTCAATCCAAGCCATCAAAGCATGTCTTGGGGAAGAAGTCAAGTGTAGGAACCATCTAGGGCCTTTAGATTAAAGATGAACCATGAGAACCATCCAAATGCAAAATCTGCATTTGAGCGAATCGGCCCACGGGTTGACAGCCAAACACCCTGGATTAACCCCTAGTCGACCCAGCGAGCTCGGGTCGACCTCAAAAATCGGCCGGTTCGGTTATTCCCGTCTCCCAATTCGCTATTTTGAACATTTTTGCATATTTATTTATTAAATTTTCAATTATATATATATATATATATATATATCAATATATATATTTCTCTGCGCAACCCATTTCACTTAATTAAGTATACTTTAATTTGGGAATTTTTCGTGAAACTTCGCGAGGCCATATCTTGGTCATACGGACTCCGATTTTCGAAAACTCAGACTCTATTTCGCGTATTTTTCCGAGACGAACGCAATGGCATAGCCCGTTTCCCTTGATTTAGATTTTACAGTTTAATTCTTCCTCCATTTATGTTATAACAGGTTATTGAAAATACGGGTTGTTACATTCTCCCCACCTTTTAGGATTTCGTCCCCGAAATCTCCAAGTTAGGAAGAACATATCCTACCATCCATCATCCATCTACTCAAAACATCATCCACAAGCAACCATTGTCCTTAGATGATTTCTAATGCTGTATGAATATATGCAAAACGTGTGTGTACATGTTCCTTAGCTAATGCTAATGATCAGGCCTGAATAATCTTTCTAATGCAAAATATGTATAGTTCCATGAATCCAACATGTATGCAAATAGTCCTAGCCATATAGGTACTATATGCGTGCACAATCATTCATTCATATGCAACAACCACATGATAATACATTCGATTTCATCCATAAACAAGTATAAATACTCGTGCATATGCAATATGAAATGTGACCGAGTCGAGCTAGTATCTAATGTGTATTCGCGCATCCACGAGCAACCACTTGTAACCATATCAATCATAACATGTTTCAAATACATGTTTACATCCATAGGGTTCTACCTAGGATTCCCTGGAATAGGGTCGAGAAGAAAAACAAGACAAACTCCTTACGGGGTTTGTAACAGAAAATAGGACCGAGAGGATGTCCACAAAAGATAGCCTACAAGTAAGCTCTACAGAAAACAGGGATCAAGGATATACTCCCAAAAGAGATATCATGCGCGTATATAGTCTTTGACCATCAGAGTCGTATTTTCTTGAGCTTAATTCCATTGTGCCTTGACCATCTTTTAACTTCGCGATTTCATAGCTTCCTATTTCCTGTTTCCATAACATGAGCTGGAACTCATTTCTTCGTCGCCTCTCGTTCCACTTGCACACTTGGCGCAAACATGACTGCGTACTCATGATCTCATGCAAGCTTTCCAAAATTCACTAGTGAATCTCGGACCTCGTACCACAAGGTATTCCACGTAGAAGAACTTTCTCTTGAAAGTAAACAGATGCCAACCAGGTTATCAAGCGCACTTACTAGGGTGATTTCTATAACCCACGCATAAGTGAAGTAAACCATCCGTCTTATCGGCGAACACCACTCGTTCGGGCTTCAAATTTCCAATAAAGGCATCAAGGGATTCTAAGTAACTAGTCATGACAGAACCTCAAAAAGGTTACCCGGTACTTCGAGGGCATTACCAAGGCTAGTCAAAAGGTCTAACTACCCTCCTATCAAAACCGAGAGTGGCACCCCCTACTGGATAACCACTTCATCCCTAGAATCCATCCATAGCTTATAAACATAAGCATTATTTCCAAACTCAACACTTGGCATAGACATTCCCAAATCCAAACAAGTCATGTATAAATGGACTGATTCTCCAATAGGACTTTGAGACAAAAATGGGATTCTCTATTACGCTAGTACTTAAGGTGCAGAGACTCAACTATCGAAGCAGACTTAAATGATACGAACAACGAAGTCCTAACGGGATGATAGAGAAGAAAAGCTAAACCTTTAACAAGATCGTTACCCTCCTTCCGAGGTACTCTAGAAATGAGAGCATACTACTGCCCTCCCGATGATCTTGTCCTTGTCCCATAATACTTAACTATCCGCCCCGTTTTACCATGCCAAAGGTACTCTCTCGTCATGGGTTTCATTGTTCATCTTTCTCCCTCCTTTGAGGACTAAGCCATACCAACAAGTTGCTCATCCTTAAGCTCGTATCCTTTATCCTCTTTCTCACTATCCTTTCTTATAACGCGGCCACTGGTCTCTTGAAAACCACCTCCATCGCATGGAAAGCACTTTCATAGATAGAAAAGACTAGTCGCAGTTAAAACCACTGTGACTACAGATGGAGGAAAGAAAGGAAAAGAGATTTAATTAAGGAAACAAGGATAATGCTAATGGCCTTTGGGGAATAGCCTTTTCTTTTTAAAAGAAAACTTTCTTGAAAAATGCTTCTTTATAAACGATTTTCAAATAGTTTTCAGAAGGTCTTTAAAAACTTTTTCCCAATCTGGTAACCTTCTGCTCTAATACCAAATGTAACACCCCGCCTCCGCTAGGGTCACTCGCAAAGGAATGCACTAGCTTTAGAGGGGCATTATTGGTAAACATGCACAGAAATATCACAAGACAGAACATATAAAATAGCGGAAGTAAAATCGAACTTTCATAAACATGAAAACATAAGGTCTAAAGCCTTTTACATCAGAGTACATCAAAACCTGTCTTGCAATAGTAAAGAAGCATAAAGACTTTTTCATAAATTATTCCACAAATAAAAACAGTAAAGTAGCCATAGCCAGGAAAAGTCCAAGCCATCCATGATGACCTTCAAGCAGAAGAAGTCCGAACTAAACAGCAGTGTTTCCTCCCTGTAACCTGGGGGGGAAACGGAAGAAAAGAGACGAAACAAAACGGGTCAGTCAAAAAGACTGAGTAAGCCCTATCTACTATTAGTATAAAAACTAGTAAAGTTAACTGTCATGAGAAATTGAGATGAACATAAGCATGATACAAGATAGGTCAATTAAATCAAAATAACAGGATGAACTACTGAACTCAGATAAACTAGGATGTCGTGATAAACTACGATGTCAAGATAAAACAAGGTATCACATTGTCAGGTTCCTATCAAGTATAATATCCCAAGATATCTATCGCGTATAACGTCCCATGGCATCTATCCTGTATATCCGCTCTGCACCTACCGTACTAGTATCCCAACTGTATTACGTGTTATCCGTGAATGACCCTTACTCAAAAGTCGTGTAATGGTCCATGTCAACCTAATATGCCGCATATGTAGGTTACTCAACTCATATGTTTCTTTCCATGTATAAGTTCAGTCCTTTGCCGTAGGCTGTACGGGCTTTCCCATGTAAACGGTTTATCCTTGAAGTTGTTTTGGACTGCATACCTTGATCTAGTTGTGTTTCCTTACCATGAACTATCGCGCGTCCACTTAGGATTTATGCCACCTAGGACCGCTAGGGATTATGCTACCTAATGAACGTTTCCGTGTCTCGGTTTGGGTTTTGGCCACCTAGGACCACTAGGGATTACGCCACCCGTCAACCGCGCCCTTGATCCCACTTATGTATCGTGAATCGTTTTCCATGTCTAGATGCACATGTTCACCAATGTGCCATCCGAGTTCCGTGCCAGGGCAAATCAAGAAATACGGAACTCGGTCGGGAGCTTTAAATCGTCTGCCGATGCAGATATCAAGGTCTGTTTTTGTACCCGTGGCTATGGTCCCACGTGACCCCTCCCTCAACTACTGAAAGGCAATCCAAGAAAAATCATGTATAAGAACCACTCCACGGCCCCACTATAGCCCACTTTCCTACGGGCCAACCTCACCCATGACTCGATAGCAAGCACATGGTCTGTTGGGGGTTCCCTGCCTTTCCGCACGTACACGATTGACTAAAGATGGTAGGTAGTCGGCGATGTGCTATCCAGGGCAAAAACAAGAATCGTCGACTCCACGCTAATCCATCCCAGTCTTTAGGTTGCTCGCATAGCAACCAAGGCATACTCTTGGTCCTTCTAACGCAGACCTTAACCTCTCATCGGCCTAGTATAATTACCTGGTAGCCCACAGAGGGATCCCAAGAATATCCTCACGTCCCCCGAAGCTTCCACTTCGGCACCCAGTGCGCTGGAGCTTTTATCCAAGTCAGATAACTTGCTCCCCCTCGTATACTAAGCGATGACCTACCGTATCAGGTTACTCATCGTTTTGAGAATTAGTCCTATGTCCTTAGCTAAGAATTATTACTTAGTTACCCTTAACTAAGGTTTACCACTTAGCTTCCTTTCCCGTTATCCTTGATTAACCACGGTTTTCTACCTAGTTCTTCTAGCTAGGGTTTGTCTATTGGGTTAAGTGTTATCATTCAAGTCCATGACTTAACCCGCCCACGAATCACGTCAAAGATTGGCTAAGTATTTAAGTTCAAGACTTAGTCCCACAAGTTGGTTAAGTGTACCCAGAGGCTCATGACTTAACCCTATCAAGTCAAATTGGTCAAGTACTAGCTTACCTTAATCCTATCGGATTATCTTGCTAGATCGATTAAGCATAGATTATCTTAATCCCATCAAATTATCGAGTCGGATTTGTTAAGTATAGGTTGGCTTAACCCCATCCTCTAATCGTACTACAATGGTTAAGTATATTCTAAAAAGGTCTTGTGACTTAACCTTATCAGGTCCGCGTATTAGATTGGTTAAGTGTAAGTTACTTAACCCCATCAAATCATCATGTATAATTGGTTAAGTATAAGTTGCTTAACCCCATTAAATTATCATGTTAAGTTGGTTAATTATTGGTTACTTAACCTCATTGAATTACCGAGTTTAAATTGGTTAAGTGTTTAACTTAACCCCATCGAATTACCGTGTTTAGATTAGTTAAGTGTGGATTACTTAACCCCATCTAATTACCGTGTCGGATTAGTTAGGTGCAAATTACTTAACCCCATCCCCTAATCATCTTGTATGGTTAAGTGTCATTAAGAAAACTTACTTAACCTTGCCAAATTATCATTTTGAATTGATTAAGTGTTGGTTAACTTAATCCCCGTCCACTAGTCGTATAAAAATGGTTAAGCGTCATTAGGCAAATCAAATCACTTAACCTACCCAACCTTGTCATGTTTTGTTAAGTTTCATTAGCCTAACCAATTTACTTAACCCATTTACCCATGTCATATTTGGTTAAGAGTCATTAATCAAATTAACGTAACCCTATCATGTGGCATTAATTACTTAATGCACCCCAACCTCTCACATTAGACTTTGTTGTGGTTACTAGTTAAGCCGGTCGGTTCCGGGTAGCTTTACACCACAACTTGGTCTAACCTCGGGTTCAAGCACAACATGACCAACTTCTCACATTGGGTCCTATTGTTTGCAACTACTAGTTAGGCCGGTCGGTTCCGGGTAGTTTTACGTTGCAAACTCAACCCAACCTCGAGTTGGCCACTTTCATGTTTAGTCTAGTGTCATGTTCATAGTCAAGTTTTCAAGCAATTGGGTAGACCTAACTTAATAGGTAAATTCCCAATGGGTAGACCTAACTTAATAGGTAAATTCCCAAGCTTATGTTTTTATGCATACTTACATGTCAACTTCCATGTTATGATTCAAGTCATGTTTTCAAGTTGTATTTTCATGTCATTAGAAATTACCCATAACATAACCCAACGCTTTTAAACTCGCATATACGTTCGCAACAACTTAATGGATTAAAAGAAGAGACTTGGCAAAGGCATGACAAAAATGGATATTAAGCCACAAGTTAATCATGGTGGCAAATGAGGCACAAATGTGTTCATTAGCTTGCATGTTACATTCTTAAGCCTCAAAATCATGCATAAACCCAAACTTGGCACATAAACGAATCATGGTGACAAAAGACATGGAATGATGACTAGAAACTCGCATGTATCATCATATAAGGGTTATGACTTCATATGCAAGTTGACATAAAGATTATGAAGGTTCTCATGTTGCATAATGCAACATTTCAACATAAAGGTTGTAGCTTTTAGCTCATAAGATCAAGATAATGACTTCATAAGCTTGCATGACATAATAGCATGTATCATTCTCAAT